>LYUA01001667.1:0-13608 GCA_002093875.1 Calopteryx splendens
AAATCATCTTGTGTATCGCCGAATGGCTGCCTCCATTTCCTGATTTTATACATATATATAATACCATGCAAGCCACTTCTAGGGTGTGTGGAAGGGGTGAGTTCACACCAAGCATGCACTAAAGGAATAACGCAGTACAAAGGAGGGTCACGCACCACATAAGGGGACGCATGCAATTGTAATACACAACACCTTTAGCATTACATTCAAGCATTACACATGAAGGGTAACGTGAAGTTATGTTTTATACTACAAAGAGGAACACATGCAAAACAAATACTTCACACTATTACTTCTAACTATTAAAGGATATTCATCATATTCATTCTAACTATTAAAAACATGTAAATGAAACTGACTTATAATGGCATGTGGCAATTTGAAACCAAATGAGAGCTATTATTGTCTACTTTTAATTCCTTGAACAATACTATCACACTTTTATTTAATTTTCGTTTTGACAAAAATCCAAGCATTCCATAGCAAGGTCAAGAGAAAACCTAGTGCCAACATTTGAATGACTTTAAGCTTTAAAACAACTACAGTAATCAACCTGATGGTCAGTTTGGTAGGTAGAGCTCACCCAATACTAAGCCCAATGGCATGTGAAGTTCACACATCAGGATAGGGGGGCCTGTTTCATACCCTGGTTTCCCAAGATGAACTAGTACCCAAAAAACCACACAGCTTGAGTGGAACTCAGGGTACCCAGAGGCGTTGCCCATAATCGAACCCTGGCCCCCTGGTAAGTCTAGTGCTATACCCATTGGACTACCATTCCCCTTTATGCTTTTAAGTAAATAGATTTCTTTTTGGAACATTTAATTTTTTGGAACATTTAATTTTTTGGAACAGTTAATTCCACTGCTACAATGTACCTTCGAAGAGCATGTGTGAAGAATGAGACAGAATTTTGCACTTGTAAATTTGAAAAAATACAAAATTCCATACACAGTAATTATAATTTCACAAAATAACTTAACACTCCACCCCAAAATAACTCCACCATTTATTGGAATCAATATGCTTAATCTTTTATTTTTGTCTCTATCCTCCACAGTAATTTTTATAAAAAAAGGGTATATGAGAGCAATTTGGCTAAGACTTACCATTAGACATGGGGAACCATGCATAAGACAATGCATTGTTGCAGGACTAGCAGAAGTCTTCAAATGCATTCTCTAACATAGCATTATTATAAGTACATGAGACTGATTAAGGAAAGAGTTAAGCCTGGGCCAGGAATGGAAGTCTCCGGCTCGCTGTGTCAGCTGAAAGATATAATAAGCTGCCAGAACCACTAAGAAATGAAATCAAAGGCATCCTATGTTAATGATGAGTACCTAAGAATTTTAAGAATTCTATTTCAACTAGTTAAAGAAGTGAAATTCACTCATCAGTGAAAAATTTCTTATGCCTTGCTTAGTGATTGATTCTCTTTACTTTGAAACTAATCTTTATTGGCAGTGGCGTTATGTCATAGAAGGATAATGAGAGTCAGATTTAAAAAAGGAAGATACCAGATTACTGCATATAAACACTAAAAATGTACATTGTTGTTCACTTCTGGAGGGCAAGACTGAGGGAAAAGAAATGAGAAACCCTTCAAATAAAAATATATGTATGCAAGTAAATTCTATCGATTGGGTCCTTATAACAAATATTGCAGCAACGGATTCCTTAAAAGACAAGTGTGGCATGATAGCCTAGTGATATGAGCATTCAGCTACAGAACATTAGGTCAAAGGTTCAGGTGATACCTTTGAAAAACCTCAACTAAAACCAAAGTGAAGTGGGAAACCCCAGGTGGTACAGGGAAAAAACTAGCCCCTTATCCTGAATGTGTATTCCACATTCTCAAGGGCTTTCTACATTCCACATGCTGAAGGGCTTAGTTCTGTACGAGCTCTACCCTCATCTACCAGAACCATTCCTCATGTTGGATACTGTGGCACTGGATAAAGATCCACTTACCTTCAGGAATCAATGTCAGGTAGAGTAAGCTCCTAGTCAGTGCACCTCTTAACGGTGGTACCACATTCTCAATGAAATTCCCAAAGCTTGAGAGGTACTTCAGTAAGTGCAGCACCCTGCATTATGTGACCTTAGTTTTGCCAATAATATGTCTTAAATAAACACACTAAATGATGCTAATAAAAGGTCTTTTATTACAAACAAGACACATAAGTTGACAATCTTTCTAATAAATTATGGAAAATCAATTACAATGCTGCAGGATGAGCACTTGTAGTCACCTTGTATGCACATAACATTTCTTCGTGCTGAGCATTCTTTACCTAAATAATTCTCATGCTGAACTGGGTGTTTTGGCAAAGTTTTGCCCACACCAATATACATTTGGCATGTTATGGATTTTCATTTTTAAAATGTGCATAATGTACAGCACTAACTATTCAACAAAAATAATAATTTGTATTTAATGACTCACAACACTCTCACATAAAGGACAGTACTATAAGCCAAGATACATTTATAAATACAATTCCCAAAAATTTTAAAATACATTTGGCTTTTAATAATCTTATTTTGTACCACCAATCTAGTGAGTGTTAAATATCTGATTTTTCCCTGGTTTATTTTCACTGATGGTGTATTTATGAAATAATGTGTTTGAGGGGGAATCATTCATGAATTTTACTTAAAGATAAAGTGTGTATCCATGTATTGTTCAGGTCCTGAATGATAACACTATAAAAACACATTCAAAATTAGCTTCTGTATCTGATCTGCTAAATTACACAGATTGTACAAAAATATGACAAAATATTTGTTGATTACTTTTGAATTTGTTGGTCATCTTATGGAGGCATCCAAGTGTCAGAATTCTATAAGTTCAAGTTCTGTAAAAGTAATGGTATCAATGAAATCCTTCTCAAACAAAATCTGTACAACCTGTTAGTAGTGTTTTGGCTGTTGCTTGTTCAAATTCATAGATCTTTCTAGGAACTAGAGGCTGACAGAAGCAGCTAATAACCTGCAATACATGTTGCCTATCTGATTGAAACACGTCATTAATTATTATGGAGTTTTTAAGTCAGATCAAACCTTAACCATTGCTTTTTTTTAAAGATTCATGGTGTGGTCAAACGGCAGTGAATGATTTTCCTTGTCATCTTATGCTTGGCCAAACTCTTGTAAAATACATTCAACATATTAATGCAAGTAAATTGTGTACCAAAGTTTGAGATTGGTTTGAGGAAGTTGTGACTGGTACAAATCAGGTACAGATCAAACCCTACCATCCAAACCAGCTCAACTTTGTCTTGACAGTAACATATTTACCATTTCCACATTCCTCTCTCTTCAAATACATCAGTTTATACTTTATCTTTACTTAATTATCAAAACATACATAATTTCATGTATATATTTATATATTTCTTTATATTTGAAAATGTAGTATAGTATTGGTAAGTTTTTGCATACACTCGTACACTATTTCACAGGCAATCACTTTTTCTCATCAACCCATACACATGTATTGGAGCCCATGTGCAAGCCAAATAAGAAAGCCAAGTCTTGTATTATGTCTGACACATAGCTTTTCTCAAGAGGAACCCAGAGCAGATACAACATTTGCAACAGGTACCGAGGGAGATGTGTAGTTAGCATTCACTTCCAATGAAAGAGGGATGGGGGATGACGACTGAATGTGGGGAGGAAAGTCGCACTTAGGTAAGTGGGGTGCTGGAGGAGGAGGTGGAGATGAGTGTCCCAACTGGGGAGCAAGAGAGGAACTATTTAAAGACTCCAAAATACTTAACGAAGCACTTGCACCTTCAATTACATCAGCTGGATTTGAACGGCCTTGTGCTGACTTAATAAAAGCGCTTTCAAGAGTCACATTACCAACGTGCACCCTGCCAGCATGAAGCACAACCTGGTATTGGTGAGGAAACCTATCCCCACACTGTCCACACTCAAAGCGCCCAATCCTCAAAGGAGGAATACAAGACGCTCCTCTCAGATGGCGCCAGAAATCATGCAAGGCCAACCCTGCTCGCGTCCTAAAAGTCACTCCAGCTTCCTGACACCACGCACAATGAAATGGTCCTCGCCACCACCTACTCGCCCTTCCCAACTTTCTACGCTGTACATATTTATCCCTAAGACCACGTAACGATTCTGGGAACCTTCGAGCCACACGAATCCTGGGCATATGCATCTCTGCCTCTTGCAAACTATGTAACCATCTCATCCTTTCAGCCATCCTCTTCCTTCGGCGTTTCCTCCACCGTCGTTTCCTCCTCCTCTTCATTGGCTCATTCAGCACCTGTATTTCTGAGGGATCTAGTGCAGCCATCACAAGCTTCCTTGGACGAGACTGCTTCCTGGATCGCCTAAGACGACTTGCCGCCTCCTCCATTGATGCTGTCCATTCTGATGACTTTGGATTTGAAGATTCAGCAGCCCCAACAGGAGTTGCTACTTCAGAGAGTCCACCAATTACAGCATCCAGGAGCCCATTGGGAAGCTTCTGGCCATGACTATTTAGTTCATTATTATTATTATTGTTGTTAATTTTTCCAGGTACATGTCCATTGCCTATACCATTCTGATGTAATTTCTCGAGGGACAGGAAAAAGTGCTTGAGGAACACCTCTGCACACATTTTGCATGGCTGCTCATCCTTCTGGGTCTCTGAAGTGATCTCCTCCACATCAGGATCATCTGCTTTAGACTGAAAGTTGCTTATATGTCTTCCATTGGAGGACAGTGCGGCTGGATGGTGGATAGCAGAGTGCCGTGCATAAGCAGCTGGTGTGCTAGAACCATGACCACAGTGGGGACACCTAGCAGTAAAGTCTTTATCATCATGAGATGACCTAACATGTTCAACAAGAGCAGTCTCAGATGTTGTCTCATAAATGCAGCCTCCACCAGCCTTGCACCGAAGGGAGAGTCCAGAATGGAAACGGAGGTGACGCATCATAGCTGCCTGAGATGCTGTAGCTAACCCACAAACGGAACAAATGTAAGGATGCCTCTCTCCTGGAGCTTTCACAAAACGAGCAAAGTCTTGAGTGTTGCCAGACTTATGATGCATAGCAATATGATTTTCTAAAGACCACTTATTAGCAAACTCACATCCACACTGACGACACTCATATGGAGGCCACCTCCTCTTTCTCTTGCTACCTTCTATGTCCTCATCCTCTTCCTCCTCATCTTCCAAATTCACAACCATTCTTGTCTGTTTATTCCCACTATCTCTTGTAGGGGAAGTGTTCTGATCTGTGTAGAACGGTCGTAGTTCCCGAACTGTATCCCCCCACCGATGTGGAAGTCCATGGCGGATACGCAGATGGTCAGCCATGCTGCGTTCATCAGCAGAGCGGAAGGAGCAAACAGCACACTGCGAGAGTCGTCTTCCTTCAGCACCCCTCAAGGTGACCGTGGCACCTCCTCCTCCCCCGGAAGCTCCAACCTTCAACACAACCGATCCTTTATTGGCTCCTGACGATGTACTCCCTCCCCTCCCGAGAGCCACCTTTTTCCCAGCACCCCTTACCAGGGGCCCGCCGCACCACTTCCCCCTGGGGGAGGTTGAGAAGGGGTGGTTCCTGGCGGGCCCCCAGCTCCGCCCCCCGAGCTGGCTACTGTAGCCGCGCCTCCAGCCGTTACCCCCTCTGTTGATGTTATTGCGGCCACAGCCGTTGTAGCGATAGAGGAGGGTACTGTCACTGAGGGTACGGTGACCACGACTGGCCTCGCTGCAACAGGCAGAGAACTTCATCAACCAATTAATAAACCTCTCTCCCGACTCGAACCATTGGTCAATCAGTAAGGAAATTGGGGATAGGATTATTAACTTCACTCTGCTTAACTTTCAGCAATATTATTAACTGATATCAATTTCAACTGAAAAGTGAATCTGCTAAAATTTTAGCAGATTCACTCAGTCTCCAAACAACTAGCCAAGTATCATGAGTGGAAATTTTAAAAGAATTAAAAAGTTATAACATTCCTTAATTCATGACCAAATTTCTGAGCAGAGAAAAAGTTTTTGAAATACTGGTGGTAGGAGGAGGAAGAAAGGCCAGGCAGTTGCTGGCCTAACTCAACGAAACAGAAATTATGTCTCTTACCAAAAAGAACTGGACATGGCTGGCTGGTAACATGGGAAGGCAACGTTCCGCAGTAATGTGTTATTTGATGTTCTATTGGTATTTTTAATCTCAGTAGGGCTGCAATTACGCAAGAAAATATAAAATTAGATATTGGACCACACATCAATAGAAATATTTGAACAATGCCCTAAACATATAAGCAACCAGTTACATATATCTAGCAGCTACTTCTAAACATGCCTATATTTTAAACAAATGATCTTAATAATAATAGAATTAATCATTTAACCACTGTGATGCAATCAAATGAAAACAAAAATATATGCCATCACTCAAAATTAACTTACTGGTGCTCTTGAACGTGCTCACTGAGTGCCAGTTGATCATCTCCCAAGAAAGCACATTTGGCACAGGCCCTTTTATTATGAACCTTAAGAACATGTGTAGCAAGGCGTTCAGATCTTGCTGCTTTGTAATCACAAAGTGGACAGAGGAAAGGTTTGATGTGGGTGTTGAGGTGTCGCTTTAGACACCAGTTGTCAGCACCTGACCAAGCACAATAGCAGCAGGAATACCTCTTGTCTCCAACCTTCTTAGGCTTCTTGGGCTTTCCTGTACCAGCATCAGCTCCATTACCACCTAAAACGCCACCTTTCATGCCATTATGATGATTCCTCTTTCCTCCCACTCCCATTTTCCCTGTACCTGAAATCTGTCAAAAATCAAACCATAACTATTGCGTATACAAAAAACTATTAACCATGATGTTTCTTATTGTAAAATCACTTCAGATCACTACATATTTTTATTAAAAATACTTTCCCTCTGATTAAACAACAACATATTCATTTGGATTACTATAACCCCAATGAAACTGGAGAGATTAATGGAATATACACAAACTCAGCATTGCTTTCATATTCAGTATGCAATAGCAAATCAAAATAACTACAGTGATACACAATTTTAAATACAAATGAAGAAAAAATGTAAGTACACCAATTCCAGCAAATATATAAAACTCAGGAAATGTATTTTTATTGTAGTTCTTTCATACTGTGCAGTTAAGCAGGATAAATTTTCTTTCAAGATTTCATTTTTCATGCACTAAGAAGAGCCCTCACATTTAAAACAATATTAATGTAACGTGCTTAAGTTAAGGAGAAAACGAAGTAAACGAATGAGTACTAACTTGATAGTTTCCAGCAGAATGTAAACCTAAGTGCTGGTGATTCTGAGGAGCACTCCCAAGATGAGCATGGTGATTACTGTGCATTAGAGAAGCAGCAAGTGGTGGTGGAATTAGTGATGGTGCTTGAAGATGACTCGGCTGTTGTAAAACATTCCTGGAATTGCTAAAAGTAAATATGACAAGGGTTAATGGAGATAAATGACAAGTTAAACACAGAGGTACCTACATTAACCCTTTTACTGCCAGCGGGCCAATGTATCGGCCCACAATGTTTACTTGAAGTAATGTATCTAATTGTTAAAATAGTCAATAAACTATAAAATAATATAATAAACAATAGGGAATATACACAAAAGACTTAAATGGATTTTTATAACAGTTTTAACTGTAATTATGCTTTAATTAATTGATTAAGTACTTAAATTAATGCATTAAAAATATTTTTTTTCTAACTTCATGGCATGGGCTTGGCAGTTCTCGCACAGTCTACCTGCAAGGGGCTGGCAACCAAAATTTTAAAACATTAAATTTCAATTCATTGTATAAATAGGCAGCAGTAGACAAAAATATCATAGCATCAAATATTCATTGAATATGTTTAAGTACACATGATATTAAAATTAAAAGATATCAATTTAATGCTATTGTGTATTTTTGATAAGTAAATTATTGCGATTCCCTAGTTCTCACCAGGGATAGTTTCAGGAGTAAGCAATATATGTAAATGCTTGTAAGTTCTAGTTTGATAGAATAGTAAAAACAGTTACAACATTTATTATTGTTTGATAAAAGCTTAATACATTTAAAATGGCATCTAGTAAAAAGTTTGGCATACTGAGGGGTGGGATAATTTAATCACACTAGGTACCTGCTACCTTTTCGTTTTACTTTAAACTGCAATTATGTACTATGCTTTGTAAATTACGTATTGGCATTCACCCTTATCACTTTTCCCTTAGGAATTATTTTTCATTATTTGTAGCTTGAATTTAAAATTCCATTTGTAAAAGGAATATTAAAGAATTACAATTCATACTACAACATAAAGTAATTTCCAAATGAAACATAAAGGTATGTACACACAGTTGTGTATAGCTTACCAATGTCTATAAAACATCCAAGATCAGACACTGGGGCAGGTATAATGCCAAATCCTGAATTCTTTAGCAATGATTCTTAATCTTTACATCAACTGACACATCATTTATTCTCTAAATATGTTCTTACTCCCTCCAACTACATATCATTGGGTGAGAAAATGCAGCAGAAGAGGATGGAGGAATGGTTATGAACCATTTCAGTTATTTAGTTTCAGTACTTAGAATTTCATAAATATTTATATCCATACATTTGAAGGGAGAAGTAAAAACACAGCCAATTCTCATTCAGTAGGTACTTTCACGAACTAGGTTTCTACACATTGTGTCACCTTCAAGTGATAAGAGATGATGTTTCTTATTAAGTACCTGAAGATGACATGATGGGTACTTTGGCTATGAAAATATAAAAAATATCTGAGTAGAAATTACATGAATTTTTCCTTCTCCTTTCCATTATCAAGGTTTTACCAAGTAAATCCTACGACTTCTCATTTCATTAAAACTTCATAGTTTCAAGTTTATACTTCATGTTTAAAACTACTGAACTATTGAAAACTAATTATATGTTATGCTATGAAGAGAACAGATGACTAGAACTTAGACACTGATAATTGCGAAAAAATAGTGGGTGAAAAATTTTAACAAATTTGTGTATGACCATTAAACTCCTACCCTTCCCATACTTAAACAACACCTTCCTTTTGTAAACCATGGAGATTCTTCCAGTCTTTTATAACTTTTGTCTGGAAGTGCAGTGAGCAGCATCATCAAATCATCATTAATTAAAGTCTAATTCTTTTGTTTCTGGGGAAATAACTTTTATATAGATATTAATGTGCAAGCATGAAAATACATTTAACAAGGTATATATAAATCCATTCATTAAGTAACTATTACGTTTCATGCCTTGCTACACGTGTTCTGGGCAATAAAATTATGAAGGAGCAAAGAATAAAATGTTAAATATTACCATAAAAGGAGAAAATATAATGATGGAAGATCAATTTTCATATTTGGTCATGTTCAAGCAACCAAAGGTATTAAAATATCAATTTCAACAGCAAAAGAAGCAGAATTTCTGTGAGGGAAAAATAAATAATGGTTTGGGGTCCTTAGTAGAATGGCAAAGAAAACTTTTTGATAACACAATAGGGTGCAGCTCAGAAATTTGGATGCTAATGAAAGAGGAGTCCATAAGATTTACTGAGACATAGTATGAGAAGTGGGAAGGAGAAGAGTTAGAGAAGTTTGAAGACAGTGGGACTGTAAGGAAAACAATGGAAGAGGACATCGATCTGGTATGGAATAAAGAATATGCAGATTAAATTACATAGGCAGTTCAGTTGTGTATAAATATAAACAGAACTCAATGACTAAGATCATTCCTTGAAGGAAGGGTCCTTCATGAAATAATTAGAGACAAGTTTGACAATGAAGTGGCTTTGAAAGCAGGTATGCTGAGGAAAGTATTCAAATAGAGAGCAGTCAGAGGTAGATTTTGGAGGCCTACATACATAAGGCCCATCCTGATGAAAGAAGGAAAAAAATTGGTGAATTAAGTTTAAGATCATAAATTTTCCAAAACAAATTGAAATCAATTGGCAAAAAAACTTTTAAGTCTTAACTATAATGGTGCCTCTTTCTCTTTTCCTCATAGCATAAACCTTGAATTTTAAAGTATCCAAATTAAGGATAATCAAAGGGAATCGAGAACAAACATTTACCTAAAATAGTATTTTAAAATTTATTTATCACATTTATACCACAGAGTAACACCCACCCCAATCAAAAATCCTGAATATGCTCCCAAGGGTAGTGAGTGAGAAGAGGATGGAAGAAAAGAGGATTTTTTAATTAGAGCTTACTAGTTACTATCCATGAAGAAAACCTAAATACATTAACACAGTTTTTGACACAAAATGTCTCACATTGGAGTAAACATTGGGGAGCCACAGTGGTGCTATGGGTGCCAGACTCATGTTACCTACATTTGTTCTCAGTCCTTGTATCTACCACAACTAAAGCTGTGAAAAAGAAGATTATGCTCTAACACTAAAAAAAGAATAATTGATAAAACTTGATAAATGCCAAAATAGTGATCATGTCTATATAACAAATGATTTTCAAAATTACCATTTTAAGCATTTAATAAGTTATCAAATGCTGATGAACAAATACTATACAGAAAGCTAAAACAATTCTTAACAACAGCCAAAAATTAATTTTTTTAAAATAATAAAATCTTAATTTCCAAAAAAATATTTCATAACATTTCTTGTAGGCGTCACATTTTACATAAAAGTTGCAGTTTAGCCTTAGCTTTAATCCCCTTATATTTATTTCAACAAGATAAATCTCCCCATTTCAAATGGTTCTTTACTTAATATAACTCGGGAAAAACTAATAAAAAGGAACTGAACTTAGACTGAATGAACACTGATGATATAAAAAAATAGGGAGAGGACAGGAAAACTTGTTATTTGCATTGTCCTGCTCTACGGAATTTATAAGAATCGATGCAGTATGTGACAATTAGAGCCCATGTAAGTAAACAGATGCTTTCTCCAAATAGAAGCATCTGAGATGAATATATATCTCATTATGCAGAAACATTCTCTTAACTACCTTCAATTAATAAAATCCAAAAAGAAACTTATGATCCAAAAGGTGCCTACTCACTTCGTAGGTAAATGCTGAGATAACAACCCTGGAGCAAATAAATGTGTCACTAAGGGCACTATTAAAATCTACTCTATACCAAGTAAAAATTACCAAATAGGAATACTAAAATGCAATAAGATCTCAAAGATGGAAACTATTTATTATTAATATAAGCCTTTGGGGGTGATGGGGCATTGTTGTGCTCGCCGCAGGCTGACACTGGTTCGGAGCACAAGAAAGATGAAAACTGGATATGACAATACCATAGCGTAAAACTTCAGATACTCACTTTGCATTGCCATTTGTTGTACCAGGTGTAGTGCTACCAGAACTTTCGGGACCACCACCTTCACTTCCACTTCCTGATCCTCCATTGTATTTATGGTAGAATGACATGCCAGAAGCATTTTTGGGAGGAGACCGTCTGATTTTGTTGAGGTCATATGGATGGTCACGATGCATCCTTAAAAAGTGTTTCTTCACATGGTCAGCACGATTAAATTGCTTTGCACAAACATAACATTGGAAAGGTTTCTCATCTCGATGAATATTCTCATGCCTCGTGAAAAGATCCCTGCGATCTGTGGCATATGGGCATGCTGGGCAACAGTAGCGCTTCTCCCCACCACTGTTGCTTCCAGATCCTCCAGATGCATTATTTCCTCCACCTTAAAAATGAATAAGAACTGCTTTAACCAAGGAGAGCAAAAAAGGTAGAAAATATAATGGCCATTTGAAACCAAGAACCACTATTTGCATAATTAGCTATCTAATTTTTGCAAAGCGTGAAGAAATGCTTCTAAGTAAAGAAAGTTTGTCACATCCAAGTTCAAAAAATAACAGCAGAAGTGTTAGTTAACAGAAAGCTCATAAAGTAACAGCTCCAAAGGTACTTTAAAAAATTATTTAACTAATAAGAAACATTGTCATATAAACAATGCAATAAAAAACTAAAGAAGCTTTCTCTTAAAAAGTGAGGACTGATAGCAAAAATTTACTGATTCTGATCATAGTTATTAATCTTTCAAGAAATTTGTCAGGGCATTCAAAATGCAATATTGTATTTATGTTTATGTTCCATGTCAACATCAAAAACCAATACAGATAATAAACAACAGGCTTACTATCAAGGTCATGGAGAGTTTAAAAAAAATGAACTCTCATATTAAAAAATTAATTAAGTGTAACAATGGAATAACATGAACCACTTCGGCTTTTATGAATGTGTTAGTGTACCACCACCACTAAAATACCAGTGTAAGTTGTGTAAACCATTAACAGCAATGTTGCCTTGTTTTTTCCATCCATGTATGCAGTCTTTGTCTGTGCAATATAAAAAACTATTTGATATACAGGATTGTAACCTAAATGTTTACTTTCCATATATGTTGTGTCGAATATATTTTGTGTTAGATAAGAATTTGAACGCTCCCCTATAAAACATAAAATGAAAACTTCTAGTTTTACAAACTGTTCCTAGTCTCGCAGTAACTTGGAATAGCGCATTTGTGTTCCTGTATTTCTGTGGGAAGTGTGTCTAAGTAACTGCAGAAGAGGAAGTCTTGGTCGTATGAATATATCTCTCTAAGAACAGTCCAGCACCAACAGTTCACCCACATTGGTTATTAGAGTCATTTGAATGGAAACATTTTGCACGGGAGTTAAGAAAAGCAAAAGAAACATGAATAAGAAATTAAAACTGAATGAATCAAGCCCTAAATTTGCAAATAAATGTAGCAGGGCATATTTTTCAGCAGGAGCGTGACATTATCCTTTAAGCAAAAATGGGTTTCTGAGTGCCCACCTCTGCGGCCTCCGCCCTTCCCGCTGCCCGAGCCACTACCGCCAGTGGTTGGTGTAGCAGTGGCCGTTCCGGGCTCTCCACTACCACCCCCACCCCCATTCCTTGGCGCTGAGCTACCAGTGGAAGAGGCAAAACCCCCTCCACCACTTCCACCACCACCACCATCACCCTTTTCCTCAACGCGACTCCTCAGAGCCTGAAGAAACTTTGTGACTTCCTCCAGGACTGGATTTTCCTTCCAGGGAGATGGAGAGGCAGATGAGGAAGATGAGTTCCCATCAGCCCCATAGGGTTGTGGTGAATCGGGAGGTTGAGGGGTGCCATTCGGTGTGGTGGCACCACCTCCCCCTTCCCCCCCACTGTGCTGCCTTGTCAGGTGCATTCGAACACACCGAGCCCAAGCACTCGCGTAAGGACACTGTGGACACTGGAACACACGTAAATTTGCGTGCGTGCCCAGCCAGTGCTCAGCAACCCTTGACAGGAAGCCAACACAGTCACACTCCGAGCACTTGAAAAGCTTCTGAGCGGGATTATAACTAGCAATCTTCGAGGTGGTCCATGGCAACGCATCATCAGACGTCAGCCATTTGTCATCGGAAGATGGTGGCAGATTGGAGGAAGAGGATGCAGCAGTTGGGGTGGTGCTACCGAGCGTGGTCGGGGTAGGAGCAGCGGCATTGGCGGTGGCGCCGGCGTTAGACGAAGAGGAGGAAGAGGAGGTGGAGGTGGGGACGGCGGCTGCCGGAGAGGGCTGCT
>LYUA01001667.1:114213-125550 GCA_002093875.1 Calopteryx splendens
TAATTAGTTAGAAAAAAATCGGAGGCCTTATAACTTGAATGCACCTCGTATATATGGTATGCCTTTATATAATTTTCAAAAACATGAGTTGCATTCCAGGCATAGAAGGAGTCAACATTATGTACAATATTTTATATGGCTACCATTAATTGAGTTCATATTGTCCCACATGGTGGGTACATGTTCTGAATTTCTAAGGTCTTACTAAAGATCATGATGACTAGGGGCTGAATTGGGGGTTGGTAAGTTTAGAGAGATAGATAAACCATGAATTAAGAACAGGCTCATCATAGTAATTTTGTAAGTAATGAATTTACTAGCTTAACCCTTAGGTTGTAGTGCGAGTCCCATTTATGGGCTGGATGTTTTGCTATCTCATTATGAATTGGTATGTGCTTTCGAACATAACTTTGGACAGTGGTTGAAAAACCTTTAGTCTCTTGTTAGAACATTTTATTACGGGAGGTGACCAACAGGTTTCTTTAGGCGTGAAATAACATTTCTATGTGATCACAAATTCCAAACACAAGATGTCCCAAGTAATTACTGTATATATGTGTGCATAGTTCAAATTTTTCAAACCAAATTTTTGGGCAACTATTTGGGGTCAAACTATACACAAGTTTATGTGGTTCTTGATTTTGATTAGGGTTATTTTCTTTCTCACTAATATGATTCAACACTAGAGTATCTTCATGGTAGCTTGTCTGTGTCCTACCTTTTTTAAGAGCTTATTAAGCACAATGCATTGTAGTTTATTTATATGAATTTGCACAAATAAAAATAAGTCTTTCTTATTTGAGCGACTTCCCCTCTTCCTACATTTTTTCTATGTTTTTAGAATGTTTTCAGTCATTAAGTAAAAACTTTCAAAGCTCCTAGAAAATGAAGCCTTCCTTTGATAGTACATTGTAATCAGTATTTCTATGGGAGTCTTCTCCTTATCCAATAAATTAGGTGTTAGGAGGGAGCCATAGCAGAATAAGATGAGAAATATTTTAGTACAGAAATGGTACTATGAAAATGAAATGCATACTAAAAATACGTACATTATATGTTAATTGCACTATTGTTGGGTTTAAAATACAGAACTTGTTCTTTTGAATATTAACTACTTTTCCTTGATTTCTGGGGTAACAGGGGAGGAGGTAAGAATGATACAATGTGTTGGTTGGCCTGATGTACTTGTGATTTGCTTGGCTACTATGAACTAACAGCATATAATGTTAACCTGACACGTTACTTGGTAGAACCACTGCATTGTGAATAAAAAACATGATAGCTTTGTTGTTCCACAAACACAATTTATTGGCTGTACTACCGGTTTTTATTATTTTTTTCATTACCAGCATATAGGTGCTTGTGCAACCTTCCAGTTTGAAGTCAAACACCTCTAGCCAAAAAGATCAAAGTGTCATCAAAATTACACTTTCCTGAGTTGTTGAATTAATTTACTCACTTCCAAAGCTGGTAAATGAATTCTGTTTGCTTGTAGAGGTTAATGTGTGATTAAGTTTGTATAAATGCCATAACTTCATTTTTTTAAAAGCGATGTTTCAACTTGGAATGAAGACTTCCCAGAATTAAATTCTTAAAAAAAAGAAAAAATCACCATGCATGTTTATTCTGGACAATGGATTTGGATACAATTATTTTCATGACATATTTAGACCAGCACATTTAGATATTTGGAAGAAAGTTTAAAGGGATATTTTTCTAGAGGATTGGTACTCTGCTTATAGCCAAATTCTACATTACTAAAAAAATCACACCTGGAGAAAATATGTCTCTTATTTCTGGCTCTAATAGCCCAAATACAGTGAAATTTCTAAAAAAAACCACGCCCACTGAAATATCCTAAATGACTCATTAATCTTATAGGAGAAAAAAATGGAATGATGTCATTTTCATCCCTTGGGTATTAAAAACCATCCATCACCATAACCACATTATTTCCCTCTATTGATAAACTTAACATATTACGATGGGAAACAATGGAACATTTAATCATAAATAACATTTAATTTAATAAAGGAATAAAAATAACATAGAGCTAGGAAAAACTTATAAAACTTTGAAGTTTTGAGTTTTACTGATCCAAGATATTTATGCAGAGACAAATTTTAGGAAGAACCCAATGCTAGGAAGAAACAAAGTTGAAAAAA
The DNA here is from genome assembly GCA_002093875.1 of Calopteryx splendens. Taxonomy (NCBI): domain Eukaryota; kingdom Metazoa; phylum Arthropoda; class Insecta; order Odonata; family Calopterygidae; genus Calopteryx; species Calopteryx splendens. Next base: position 116,379 of record LYUA01001667.1, read on the forward strand.
ATTGATGAGGTAAATCAAAATTATTTAGGGATGTGAATATAAGAGGCATGTAATAACCAGTGGTAAACCCAGAAGTTCTGATGACTGATATTACTGAATGTAAAGTAAATAAAAAAGAAGGAACCATAGTGTTGTGCATACATTGTAGATTATGTTGCGATGTATTTCATCTAAATCTAAGTAGTCAGAATCTAGCTTGAATGTGTAATATGTAATCCAGGAACTTTAATGATTTTAAAAATCCTATGATTAAATAATAACATCATGAAATGATAAAAGGAACTAAAGAAAGGGAAAACCAAACACAAACTCAGAGAAAACACATTTTAGGCACTAATTATACTTTTACTTGCATATTAATACATAATGTATTTACTTAATGATTTCAACCTTATTTCAGAAATGTAATAAGTCTGATGAGGATGGCATAATATAGTAAACAACCTATGATATGGGCACAACAGCATTCAAGTGCATGGGAATCAAGGGCATACCGACATGCAAACAGTCACAAATAAAGACAGCTAAGCCTTGGCTTTCCTATTTCAGTTGATGGTGAATGAATGGCATTCACTTGTGATATTGATAAAGGCGCCAAGGCATATGGAAGAAAAATCAATAACAGGGGCCAACTGAATTCCTTTCATTAGTGTATATGGATAATGAATGCATTCCATCTTCTCCAAGGTATGCTTACTGGGTATTAAATCAGCAAACAACAATTTGCTAGTTCATTCTTGTGGACATGTAGATTTCCTTGCAATTGACAAGTCTTTTATACTCCTCTCTCACTAAATTTGACTTTGGATTTTGCTAGCACGAGTAAATATTTCGAAATCCATACACTTCACTTTTCTCTGATTGGAAAACTAAAATATTTTAACAACATATTTGGCTGAAGTCATCCTCCATTTGGCAAATCAGTACTATCCAATGGCCAATGTTGCCACACAACAAAATATATACATCACCTTGACTTACATTAAAATGAACCGCATTGAATTTTTAACATTCCAGATTCATAAATATGCATTTGTGGGAAAGCTGAAAGACAATGCCTTTCCCTAAAGGATAAAGTACACATAATTACATTTTTAATTTAATGTAATATGTTCATTAGAACTTCTGATCATTGGTTACTTAGGTTGCTCTCATTACAACAATAGGGACCCTGATCATAGTCAATTTTCACTCCCTTTCTCAATTTAAAGAAAGTATTTGAAACCAGTGATTGGAAAAGAATACGAAATATAATTACGGAAATAAGAGACCTATTGAAACAGAAGAGAAATGTGCACCTGCAAGTCGAACAGCAGTAACCAAATGTGGCCACTATATTGTAGAAGCACAAGTGAAGAAAGGAATATGAACAGAATGTGCTTTGTTACTGATGATCTTCAACATTTGTTGAAATTTTCATAAGTGTGGTAAAAGAATAATTGAAGTTGGGGATTCATGTATTCAAAATACATGTTACAATAAGCTGATTTCATGACACTAATAGCAGAGAATAAATTAGATCAATACCAGATGCAGATCCTCAATATAATGATTTTTCCTCCAAGATAGAATTTTCATCACCAGTGATGTAGAAAGCAAAAAATTATATGCTGAGCCAAATAGTCCAGTTGAAGAAGGCATTATCCCATAAACTAAAAAAGTATAATGGAATGTGAAATATATAGTATAATGGAAATGTGAATTTACAAGTTGTGGAGACACAGAATAATGTTAAAGAATAAATGGGCTGAGTAAATTATCAACGAAGAGTTCCTTTTGAAGTTAGTGGAAGGAAAGGGAAAAGAAAACTGCTATGAAGAAAAGATATTCTCATTGGGCCTATTCAAAGGCAAAAGAGTGTCTTGAAGACAATAATTGAAAGGATATTGAATAGAAAAAACTATAGAGGAAGACAAAGAAGGGAATAAATCAAGCAGATAATGGGAAAAATTTAAAGCAATGAAGTGGCTTTTAGAGAAGAGAATGGAGCACAAAAAAGCAGTTAACAAATCTTTGGATTGATATCAACAGATATAACCTTGTTTATTAGTTACAAGGAATCAAGAATTTTGAATTTTTAATGAATATTTATTTTCAGCAATTTCCAATTTTTGTATGTATCCTATCCCACCATTAACCCTTTACAACAATCACCCCTCCTACAATTTTTCACTGGGACTATCAGTAGTTGATCAATACACATTTCACTGTACTTTCATACTTTACATTTAAAAAGGCAATAAAATATAATTACAGGTACAAGAAACTTTACCTTAAGGAATTTCACATGACTAGATAAATTACCTCTGTATAGGAATACAGTTTAAAACTAAACATACTGTATTCATAATACTACATCTATATGCAATTCTGCCCCTATACATCTGTTGCCTAGGCCAGTGAAAATGACTACAAAAATAAAACAACAAACAATACTAATTACCAGCCATATAAATAATTTAGAGTTATGGGAGGTAAGCACTGACTTACTACACCTTACAGCAGTACCTCAGAATAAGAACTAATGGAATCAGAGACAAAGATAGGTCTACACATAGTATGAGTATCAAGTCAAATTCTGTCCCCTTTGGCTTTCAACTGCATTTACCACATATGTGGTCTGAACATACAGTATTAACACAATAGCACTTATTAAGAATATTTTTCAAGTATAATCATATCATAATAACTAATGAGGCAAAGTTTATTTCTTTCACACTAGTTTCACAACTTCATTGGCACACTATTTTTACAATAACAAATGACTTCAAATGCACAGTAGTTACAGTGAAAATATGTCTCGGAATAAGTGGTACTCATTCCGATAGTGAAAAGGTGTGACTGCACATCTATTGGCAGTGCAGAGTGGGGATTAAGTAAAAGACAGCAAGAAAAAGGAAGGGAATTAAAGGAATGAAGGTTAGGATGAAAGGTAAAGGAATCCAATGAGAGTCAATTAAGGTATTGACATGGCAGATTATCCATGGAAAAGAGTGATTACATGAGTAAATTATCAAAATTTTCATTAATGATAAATTATTCACTAATAAAGTTTTTCCTGTAACTTTTAGTGTTAATTAGGCAATTCTTCGAGAGTGTGCACATAGGAGAAAGAGAATTTTTACCTTGAACTAACAAGTAGTAGATATTCCAGGAATCTATTCTAAACATGTAAAAAAACAAATAACTGCAAAATACAATTCAACTTCTTTCAATATAATATTATAAATATTGGTGTAAGAACCCACTTCACAATGAGAACTGTACCCTCCCAAATATGTACCAATATTTTACACTAAGCAACCGCAATTCAAATAGTATAATGCTTATTTTATTTATTCCTAATTCATAATTGGATCTTAATAAAATTCACTTTTTCAGCACAACCTAAATGTACCTCAATTTAAGGAGGTAACTTTATGAATTAATATTTCATGTGGTTTTAAAATATTTTCTCCGCTATAAAAAATTTATTAACTGCTTTCTATAGTTGAAAGAATGCTAAAGCAATGTGTACCCATCAATCAGAGTTATTTGGTTAGGGAATATTTCTTGTAAACTGGGTGCTTTGCAAATTTTACCAAAATATATTTACTATATTTTATTTTTGCCAAAACTACCACACTAATAGTACCATTCTGAACCTATGCATCAAGCAGTAACATGGCATGTTTATATTGTTGCTAACCTAAGAATATAGGTGGAATTATTAAAACAATATTATCTTCCATGTAAGACACATGTTCTGAAAATTACTGACACTTATTTTCTGAAAATTATGGTGCAGACATCTGAGGTCCTTGGTGTCATCATACAAAAGGTACCATGGGGATAAAATAAATGTTAATACCATAACATTAGAAATCTTAGTTATGCCTCTAGGTGGGAAATAAGGGTTAATTTCATTTCAATGAATTGCCAAAGAAAACAAAAATAAACGGTAAAAGCAAATTAGGTAATACTTTTTCAATTCAATATTGCTAGGCTTAGGTTATCATTTTAAAGCACCTAAAATCCATAAAGAGGAAATAAATATAAGTTTCTAATATTAGCACAATTATTACTTAATCAAAAAATATTTATAAAACAATTTCCCCCTATAGACAGTTGCCCTGTAAAAAAATAAAATGGCCTTATTTTGTCTTGATTCTGTAAGTTCTAACTCTGTGGTAATACTATAATTATGTAGCTATCATATACACCAAACTAAATATTAATAGTTTATGGCGCACATTATACATTTGATTAAAATGCCACTTACAACTTCCATTTCAACAATATCTGTACAGCTGAACAAAGAGTTTAATACAATAGCAACAGTAATTAAGATTAAAAAATCATTATATATTGCACTTTTAGCAGTCAGTGTGCTGGTCCCTAAAACATAACAGTTAAGCATAACAACCAACAATTTCTCACTGCACTCCCCTTTTTAGTGCAAAAGTACTTTTTGGACCCACATAAATTAGGAGATCAAAATTAAAAAAGATTGGTAACATACCAGGTATATTTAAAAATGCAACAAAATGATGGGGTGCATTCCAAATAAAAATTTTTGGGCAAGCAAATATTTGTGAATTCATTCTAATTCATGCCTACACTCAGAAATCACATGATTTCCGCAAAATGGAAACATCAACACCAATGCAGAACTGACATTGATTGATAACTCTTGTTCAGACATCCAGTATTCTGCAACACAACCAAAAGCTGTGACGGTGCATGCTACAAGGTACCTCAGCTTTACCATGGGTCTTGGGTAAATGCTCAGAATTTACTCTGCATTTAATACTAATTATTTTTGTAACTAAGCACAACTGGGCATTGCTTATATTAAAAATACACAAATTTGTTGCCTAGGAATGCACCCTCACATTTTGTCAATACTATGCAGTAACACCCTGCATATGTTATGATTGAATGTTTTGGATTTCCAAACTGAAACCACCAACCACCTAGATGTAAGGAATGCACAGAATGCAAAAGCAGCTATTATTTTAATGGACAGATGAAGCTGCTTCAAAATGATGGTTAGTCCTAAATTAGGATGGATTGACAGCAATAATGTAAAAATTTAAGGACAACTGGAGATGTGAAACCTCTTTCAAGACTAATCTTTATTACAATGTGTAATAACAGTGTCTTTGAAAGCATAATGATTTGGTGAGCCCGATAAAAAATTACTAAATGCATTATTTCATTTCTGGCATTTCATGTTAAATAATGGATAGTGCATTTATTTGTATGAACTATGCAATAATTTGGACGCTAAATTATTTTGTAGAGCAAGTTAAAGTGAGCCTTCAGTTTTAAGGACGGAAAACTGAATTCTGAAAAGTTTGAGCAAGGATAGGCATTTGGAGAATGGATGGAAAATCTGTGCAGTAGGAATAGGACAAAGCATCACCATATGTGAGATATGTTATGAAAATTTTACAGGTACTTGCCAGCAATAAAAATGAGAGCGAATACATTTTTGAATATAACACACGTTCCAAATGCAATCAACAATAAAAAGGTACACCATTTGCACAATGTCCGACAATAATTGGACCACTTCATACAAAACTAATTTAATAGACATCATCTGTAGACATAATTGTTGCTTCAACAAGGAGACCAAAATCCAGTTCAGCAAGGCTAGCTGTAATTATAAAATATTAAATTTGACAATAATAACAAAATGCTTATGCAACACGAAAATATTCCCAAACTGTATATTTAATTTAATAATATATTTATATTTGCTTTAAGCATCTTTTTATAAAAAAATTTTTTTAAAATATGTTGTATGCCCAGTAAATTTATTGTTCACTGACTAATCTTTAATTTTCCAGCAAAATGCATAACTATCCATCAAAACCATCAAGTAACTTCAAATTTGATAATTTTCAGTTTATATACAATATATCATATGTTAGCAGTTACATTTACATGATTTTATAGTCTGTGAACAATTTAATGAAAGAAAAACATTAGCTATATCCAATGAAACAAAGTGTGAATTCTTAAAGAAGCATAAAAAAATGACTGTGTACTTTTTACCCTTTCAATGGTACAATAACTAAGAGATAAATAACTGGATAGGTGCATGAATATAGCCTCCAGATAACTGAATATTTTCAGTTTTACTCTATGCTTTAGTGCCATCTCAGTAAGTACCTATGGTAGGAGCATACTTTGTGAACGAACCTTTGCAATGCAATTGCAAAGGTTCGTTCACAAATTATGCTCCTACCATAAGTAGCAAAGATATGTATAATAATATAATAATAAGTACCAAAGGTAAATTGCAATGGTTCAAATATGCAATGTAAAATTTCTTAGAAGAGAAGCAATCATTTCTTTCATCAATGTTATCCTTTTTAAAGGATTGTTTCAAAATTTATTGATGTTCATTATTAAACATATACAAAGGCAATTGCAATCTGCCAAAGTGGTCTGATTTTGTGACTGGAATTGTGCAGAATAGGTAGTTTCATCCTTTGCAATTCCAGTGAAAATGATAGTCTTAATGACACTGCACTTGAGGACATTGATTTCAAGTGTAAAAATGGTCAACTTTGAGGATTATGTTCTTCAAAAATTCCATGGTAGACATAAAACCACAATAGAGAAAATAAAATACATATGATATTGAGGTCTAGATTTCAAAAATCACAAAGTTGTAATCAAATTTCTCTAACTTCTAATTTTAATAAAATAATCTACATGTCAATTAAGAAAAAAATTGTCTCCCAATCTTCAACTATGACCTCTCATATGGCACACCTAACTGATAGTTAAATAAAATATGATGAAGTAAGTGATCACTGTAATGTGTTGAAATTTTGGTCCCTACTAAATACACTCACTTGGTTGCAAGAAACCACAATATGAATACATTTTCAATCTACTCATGGTGGAAAGGCTAATGATCACTTCCAAATATAAATATCTTGTATATAGCCTAATAATACATACCTAGGAATATTAAAAAGTACAAATATTTGTTACATAAAATGACTAAATTTGACTTACTTGATATACTTATATGTATATAGGTAACTTGGGAAGACTTGTTTTGAGGGGAAGTGATGAATAATGATAATGATGGTATTAATGACATTATAAGATGAGAGTTGATACTTAATGTAAATTATGATGGTAATGATGTGAATTAACATTTACTAGGCTGAAGATTTGCTTTCTGTATCTCCAATTAATTTATGTAACAATTTGTTACCCCAGGTTTTCACTGTTGTGTGAATATTGCTATGGCCATTATTCAATTATTATGTATCAGAATAAGAAATTCTTTTTGCATCACATAAACATAAATAAATGGCCTTTTTTTGGCTTGCCATTGTGATCAAATCAATGATTGCCCTTGAAGGCACAGATATGAATTTATCCAATGAATCAGTTCATGTGCAGGACAAACCAGATGGCAGACTCTTATTTACTATGCACTTTGCCACTAAAATATGACTGTGCAGAGAAATTTAGTATAATTGGGGAGTAAAAAAATGTAGTAAAGCATATTTCAGTTAATTAAAATGCCAAGTCTTACAGTACACATGAATGAAAATTTTAGTTGCCATTTGCTTGGTTATGATTAAAAAAAGAAAGGGAAATAATCAAAGGGTGATAAGTTTAAAGTTCAAAGAGTGCACTGAAGTTACCCAAGGGCCACAAGTACACAAATCCACAGGTGACAAGGGAAACCTTAATATTGCTTCCAAATTTTTGGCAAATTGAAATTCATTTTTTATTCTTTTTAAATTGCATCTGATAAGAACTCTCATAAATATATTGGAAAGATAAGAAAAAATTGTAAAATAGATTTTAAATGAAGGAAAATTAATATTTAAAAACAGAATTATACTTTGAAGTTACGGGAACACACTTGCTAGAGTTAATCTACTTTCATTTAAGTGTTTTATTTAAATAACTGCATGCTCATGTAATCTAACTAAATTAATTAATGGCTTCCTGCATTATGATGATTTGCCGCTACTTACTCTTTTGTGCTGTGCTTTTGAAGCTATACACTGTGGAAAATTCCAAGAGAAACCTTGAATTAACTGCTTTCATCTCGGTTCACCTTTCAGATTAACTTGTATCCGCTTGGTTTTGGCCGACTTACCCTACAATTACTTTGATGTGAGATGTTTCAATGTATATTCACGAATCAAGTATAATTTTGTACTGGGTGCGGCCTAAGCACAAGAAGGAAATTACCACATTTATCGGTGTGTAACACGCACTTTTTATCCAAAAATTTAGGGCTAAAACTGTGTTTTAAACATGCATACTACTTTCTTATTTAGACATAACTACTTTTTGAAACTTTTGTTTTGTTAACCCCTCAGCGCCGTCCTAGGTATCCAGTATGCATGATTAAATCTCCATATACCGCCGTCATGCGTACCCAGTACGTTCCCTGAACTTCTAAATCTAATAATTTTTCTCGGTAAGATATTGCATTTTAAATTAAACCAATCTACTCTATATTGTAAAGGAATGTTTTTTTCTTTACAATAAAATATTCATAGTAATTTTATGCCAGCAGGTTTTTTTTTAAGTTGGGATGAAATTCCATTTCAAACCAGCGAGTAAATGAATTTGATCTTAAAAACAATCATATTCCTTCTTTCATAGTATCTTGAAAACGGCTGCTTATTCTGCTAGAGAGACAACAAGAAGGGTCAGCTCCTTTAGCATGAGATAGAATATATTCCTTATTACTCCACTCCCTTCTCTCTCTCTCTGTTCCTTGTGCGTCATCACCTCGAGCCCAATGTTTGTTTTCATCACCTCGTCAGTCCGAAGGTAAGGACCCCTGTGCTTCGCTCTACTTTTCTTTGCACCTTCTTTCATGGACAGTAATCATCGAAGATAAGAGTTCCTCTAAAGAGACAACATAAATTAGGACCCCTCGAAATATTTTCTCATCTTTCGAAGGAGTTTTGAAACCACATGTTTCACTCCACTGGAATCTTTCAAGCTGTGTGGTGTCCTTTCATGCTGAGTGGTGTCCTTTCATGCCGTGAGGTGTAATTTTCCTCATGTGTACTTCCTGCATGCAGTTATCTTTATAAATATGGATCCCTATAATGGCTTCAACGAGTAGAAAAATATTACAATTTCCAAGTGACGAGGAAATAACTGAAGTATTACTTGCAAGTGA
>LYUA01001667.1:239847-252933 GCA_002093875.1 Calopteryx splendens
TATCAGCCTCTTTAGAAGGTTGTTAGAAAAGCCATATATATCCCTGCTATTTTAATTTATCATTAGTTTTTATGAGCTAATTAGCAGTTAAAAGTTTCCATTTGAATTGTCAGGGATTTTGCACAAGATCACCAGGATAAACTGTAAGGGGTTTTAAGTTTGAAAGAATGTGTTCAACAGAGGAAACAAAGAAGTTATTGAACTATTGGTGTAAATGGGTGCTCAACTCAACGTCATTACACTGTTTGAACGACGTGTGGCGTAAGCTCTGATAGAGATCCCACGTAAAGACTTCACGCGAACTACTTCGTCTCTAATCTTTGCGAGCTACGATGCGCGGGGGAACCGCTTGCAATGGAGTATTGATGCTCTAGGATGTTTTTTGATGAATACTAAGTACATATATATATTTTTTTCTAGAATCAATACATTATTTTCCGGACAGATCTTGTATGATTGGGGCGGAAACCGACTGGGAGTTTCGATGTTGTCCATGAATACGTAACGTTGATTTTCCCGGGAGTGGGTCGGTTGGCAGCTGTTTCGATTTGAGCATCGCTAAGCGAATATATTTGAATTGTACGTAGAGGGTAGCATAGTGGTCCCCGTAGTAAATGTTTTTGGAACGAAAGGAAAATAACCATTAATCTTGGCTGCAAAATTTCAATTACTATGGAACTAAGTCAGGAAATTAGAGACAAAGTAGAATATGTGAAAAGCAGAATAGGAACTTATCCTGACTTTCCAAAGCCAGGGATATGCTTCAGGTACCTACGCTTGTGTCGGTGTAGCCACCGAAAATTACTGATAAAGTTATGTAAATTAATTACTTTGCTGGAGGTGAAAATTTTTTACTCATTGTCAGTGATATTTGCCAAATTGCAATTTCATATGAAGAGTATTCTGCTTCTCTTAGTGTCTATAAGCAGTTTTATTAATTAAATATATTTTTAAAGGGATATTTTCTCTGTGTATCGTGATCGAGAAGCTGTCATAAACCTGACCGAAGTAATAAAATGCTGTGCTAAGCAAGCTATGGAGAGAGGTGTACAGGCTGTCGCTGCTTTGGAATGTAGAGGATTCCTCTTCGGCCCCCAGTTAGCTCTGGATATGGGTGTACCGTTAGTACCAATAAGGAAAAGAGGAAAACTTCCGGGAAAAATTGTGTCAGTGGAGTACGAGTTGGAATATGGAAAGGTAATCTGGTTCCTTGAACGAAAACACTTTCATACCTTACAAAATTATTTTGGTTTTAAAATTTGATCACTTACATAATTTGTGTATTGACCGAATGCCAATGTTTAACCTGCCATAAACTGCCCTAATATTCCCTCCGTGGTTTCTTCCGTCGTTTGCATTATTAATTTTTTACCAGTGTGGGTTTCCTTTCCGAAAAACGATCCATAATTTTCTTGTGTAATTTTTTATTCAGATATATAAAAAGCATATTTAACAATCACGAGCTTGTGCAGAATCGCCATTGATATGACAAAGTATAAATGTAATAAAAGAAAAACTTCATGTAGCCTTTACTGTTCTTTATTCCTTTGGTACAAGTTTTGATTTAGAGTTCTCTTGTGTTCAGAAGAAGAAGAAGCTCTCCATCTGTGTTGGAATTAGATGTCTTTATTGTTATGGGTCTTAAACATTTGAAGGACCTTTCTTGTTTTTTGAACATTGATCACTGCATCGGTGGAAACCTGAATCCGTCCATTTTGTGGAGTAAATTGGAATTGTATGGTCCTTGCATGTGATAATATTTATGAAACATGTTCACGTGCCATAAAACAATGTCCAAGTGGTAAAATTAAGTAACAATGTAATGTTTCATGCCCATTACAAGCATTTTATGTGAGACTTACTTATGTTACCTTGTATCATTAGAGAATTCATGGTTGACATTCTGTTGTTTGATGGCTTTGCATTGACTCACACAAAAAACTGTTAAATTCCCTTAAACGAGTTAATCAAGCTCCAAGGATAGAAAAAAATATGATTTTGTCATTTCATAAGATCCAGCAGCACACCCAAGTATTTGTTGTACATATTGCACATTGCTATTCTTTGTTTCAATTATACTAATAGCTTCAGCAAAAGCTGATGAAGAAAGCTTATGAGAAGAGGATAAAGTGATACTTGAAGTTATTATTTATAAAAAAAATTCTTAATATATGCATCATTGTTGCATGGGGTATTTGAAATCCAGGATGTCCAATGATCAGGGAATTGAAAACCTGGAAAAATCAGGGAATGAATGGTGATTTATTTGTTGCTCTCGGAAGAATCACCGGGTGAGTTTTCCTTGAGTGGCAGCTTCCTGAATAATTTAAAGGAATGACTTGTGCAAGAGGGAGCAAGTGCTAAGCTGCTTGTTTTGGCCGAAGTCCATGTACGTGATATTATATGTCAGTGTGGCAGTTTGATACATTTACAGATTTCTCATGTATCTTCCTCCATAGCATTCTGGAAGTTGAATAATTTGTAAAAAAATACATTTTTTCTTTGAATGGTTTATTACTGATAGTTAAAATAGATCAAATAATAAAGTTTTTGTAAACAAAACAATATTTCACATTGCAGTTATTTTTTCACCAAAAGAAAAAATGTTTTCATACAGCCCGAGATAATGACACATGTGATGCATAACTAAAGTGAATGATGTTGAGAATTTATAAATTATTGTGTTAATTTTGCTATTGAATTGCTCTTCAGTATTTTTATTTTGGGAGAAAAATAGTTAAATGAAAAAAGCTCATATGCAGTCAAGGCCATTTCCCATCAGAATAGCCATTTTACCATGCTAAAATTACCACTTCTTATAATGGTATATTTTTCTGTGATGCACTTTCATCAAAGTTTATTTTACAATGGTTAGCTCAATTCTTTTATATCTTTCTGTTATTGTAAATGTTTTTTTTACAAGAGTTTTTTCATGAGATGTTAAAAAAAATCATCGAAGGTGTTTATTAAACAAGGTGCATGCATACTTGATTTGTAAGAATCCCAGCTCCTTTCTACCTTACTATGATTAAACTCCCCCCCTCACTTGCCATTCCCTCCCTGACATGTACCTTTGCTGTAATGTCATGTGCTAGCGATGGGACAGCTCTTCCCATGGTGCTTGCTTGTGTCTTCGGGCAACTGTCATCATTTCAAGTATGGTGTAACTTAGCATCATATGATTTTGTAGGTAAACGAGTTATCAGTTACAATTGTGTTTGAATGTCTAACAATGGAGAGAAATATTTTAAATATGAATGCAAACTTTTTATGGGAATTGACAATACATTTGGGATGTCAAGAGGCCATTTTACCAAAAGAATTTCTTTCCTTCCTTTGATGCAAAGAAAAATTAACAGTAAAAATAGCATTATGTAAAGCAGAGAATAGCATGAAAAATTGAAGTAATACAGGAATGACTGCAATGAAAATAGCTCCTGCTCTGTATCCATGCATCCATCTTCAATTTTGGTGGCAGTGGTTGAATTACTTTAAAAATTACATATTTTAAAAAACCGCAGTAATCAACCTGAAGGTTGGTTTGATAGGTGAGGGTAGAGCTCACCTAATACCAAGCCCAATGGCATGTGAAAATCCACACATCAGGGTAGGGCAGCCAGGCCCTTTCCCTGTGCCCCCTAGGATTTCCTAGGATGAGTTAGTAACCGAAAAATCACACAGCTTGGGTGAAGCTGAGGGTGCCCAGAGGTCACCAGTAATCGAATCTGGGCCCTCCAATTAGAAGCCTGGCGCTCTACCCTCTGGACTAGCAAGCATAAAAGACTTCAGAATTTGTTTAATTCTTTCCTCCATTTTGTTGGTATTATATAAATTCCAAAAACACATGAAAAAGCATCAAAATTTTTCTCAATTATCCTCTTTTATGAGATTAGAGTTAAAAGAGAGATTCCTACTATTTTAAAAGAAGGGATTACTTTCGATTGTACAACAGCCTACCAAATAAAAACGAGAGATGTTGGAAAAAAGGAATGATGAATGAGCAAATTAAGTTATGTTGTAGCTCAATATATGAGGCAATGTTAGAGAGAATTCTTAAATGTAAGTCGATATCAAATGAACCCAGCGTGGTATTCAGTACCCCTGGTTAAGCTAATAAAAAAGAAACTATCAGTGATAGTTACGTCGTTAAAATTTAGAAGGGTTCCATTTACCTGGTATGTCGATATCACTTATTTCAAATCGATATTGAAAAGAGCATTTCTTATAAAAATTATATCAATGATGAGGAGCAAAGTTTAACTGCTAATAAATTAATATTTTCTGGGAATTTATACAAAATAAGAAATATGGCCAGTCTGTTCCTGATGTCATGACACATGATAGTACTATACTGACTAACATATCTCATGTTGCCTCTGAATTTCAGAGTTGCTTTCACTCAGTAGATGGGTCAATCGAATGTGCAAGACTGGCCTTATGAAAATGTAAATCATAAATTATAGACCCTATCAAAATTAAAAGTGTTTCAGAATCAGATACTAATAAAGGAATTAAAACTGAAAAAGCCTGTATGTGATGATGAGATACCTTCTTAAATAATTAAAGCTTGTGGTGATATATTTTTGTGACTTGTATTATTTTTAACTTATTATTAAAAATTAAAGCCTACTCACAAAAATTAAAATAGCTAATATCTGCAAATAGATTATAATAATGCCAAAAAAGATATTTTGAAAAACTACAGACCAACATTAATTTTTAGTGTATTCTTTAAAGTAGGAATATTTGAATCTATTTTGCATACACTTAAATATTCACAAATTCAATTCNNGAATATTTGAATCTATTTTGCATACACTTAAATATTCACAAATTCAATTCTCTCTTAGCAATGACCAGTATGCGCTCAGATAATGATATTTATAAGACATAGTTACTATGCAAGTGTATTGTATTTTGCTGGAGAAAATAGCCAAATTTGCCTTTTCTTATGATATGTTAAAATTTATACAATCTTACCTTCAAAGTATAAGACACTATATGTTATGTGCCACTGGCCAAATTGGTTTTTCCTTCGCAGACATAAAGTGTCACGGGCTGATATATATTGGTCCATTCTCATGTATAACAATTAAAATCATTACAATTAGTTTTATTTTTCTTGTGGTGTATAATTTTTGTACTAGTAAATGAGTTGATTTTTTCCTTTAAAAAACCTGTTTTTGTTATTATTTATTGTAAATTTTTATTCTTTCCATGTAGCTTAATGTTTTTTATTTGGCCTTATATTATTATGAACACAAACAAAGCAAATTTCTATAACATGCCATAGGGACAGTATAGGGGTGAAAAATGTGTTTCAAGTATCGTTGTAATAATTTTATCTTTGACCTAGTGGGGGACAAGTAATTTTTCATCACAAACCAATGGCTCCTCACAAATATCACTTCTGAATAATGGATAACAGGACCCACCAGTGGGGCACGCTGTCAAGTGACTCATCAGTGAGTCTGGTGCCACAGTAGCAAAACTGATTATGAGCCACTGGTAATCCTTGCCATGTTGAATGTCTAAAAATATCCTCGATATATTTTGATAGTTCTGCTTAAAGTGGGTGTCACTAAGATTTTTAAAGGGTGTACATCTGGAACTTACAGCACCACATATGGTGTTCTATTAGGCTTAAACATAGGACCATTATTGCTTTTATTTATTACATGCCAATGATCTCCCAAAGTGTTTTATTGTTTAATGTATGCAGATAATTTGAAGATATTTAAAAAAGTAAACAAAATCCAAGCCCTACTTCATACAGGATGATGTTAATAGTTTAGTTGATTGTGGTAAAAAAATCATTAAAATTTTTATAAATGTTTTAAGTATCTTAAACATGATTTTTTTGTGACTTCTGTTATGCAATGGGTTCCTCTCTGTTAAAAATGAGAATGAATTTAAAAACTTAGATATAACCTTTGTTGAAAACTTCCTTTCAGATTCCATATTAATAACATAGTATGTCTGCAGAACACTAAAGAAATGATGTTGCTATATAATGCACTATTATGTAGCAAAGTGGAATATGGTGCTATATTGTGGACACTATATGTAAAATAATTTGTGGTTTATTGGAAAGTATTCCAAAATAATTTCTTAGGCTATTGTTTTACAGAGAGTATAAGGCATATCCTATTCATAAAAATAGATTATCTTATAGTATTTTTTTTAACTTGGATGAAATTATATGGCTGAAAGTAACAAGAAAGAGTATGGGTTGTATTTTAATACAGCATCGTCACATATGGTAAAGATGGTGCAGTCTTACTAAAAATTAAATTTCTATGTTCCAAAATTCAATCAAAGGCATACATTTTTTTCATTCCCGTTTAATAAAGAAAATACAGTAGTAACTTGCCTCACCTTTGAATGTAGTAGTGAAGTACAACAAGAGTCTATTTGTAGTCACATAATCTGATAATAATTGGTGGTCTGCAATAAACGCAAAATTTATTTATCCTTTTTGTGTTCTTCTTATATTACTTTTTATATGAAATTAAACGTCACTCTCTATTATAAAATTTGATCATAACATTTATTTTGCTTTACTATGTAGAGAAAATTGGAAAATACTAAGTATTTATTTATCCAGCCAGAGGTATAGTGGATTAATTATAATTGGCAATCTATAATGGATTTTTATTAAAAATAAATTCCTGCAATTTATTTCAATTTTATTTTTGTAAAGATTTTAATTTTTCATGTTTTTATATCTGACTTTAGGATGTCTTAGAAGTCCAAGAAGATAGTCTCCAAGCTGGCTTTAAAGTTCTTATTGTTGATGACTTACTAGCTACTGGTGGTAAGGAAAACTTTTTATTTTGTGTTAGATTTAATTTGGCACCATCTGTAATCAACTCCAATAGGAAGAAATTCGCATGTAAAAGTGGGGCAAAAATGTTTTTGAACTTGGGGGAAGGCATAGAGGACTTATCTAGTTGCCTAAATACCGGGGAAAATAGTAGTGATTGACCTCAAAGTATCACTTTTACCTGTTATAAGCCATTTTGTCAAAAAAGAATGGAAAACCAAAATTATCTTTATTTGTGAATGTGGCCTTGAAATTTGTTTTAGTTTAATCTACGTATTATACATTAGAATTATGAGAATACGAAATCATATTATCCTTCTTGCATTGTATTTAACCTATTAGCTTCAAAATCATCACAGGTAACTATCTATCAACGATATGTTTTGGACAATTCCTAGTAACTATTACATATTATGTGAACTTCCTCTTGTTTACCCTATACTATTTCTTTCTTCAGTTCATACTTTCTACCTACCTTCACACCCTTGTAAAAGTCTGTTCTCTTCCCCATATGCCTATCATTCTGCCTTCTATTATGGGCATTATCCACTACCTCACAAATTGTCCACATACTTTTTTTGCCCTTTGCTAATTTCACCCAGCAACGTCCTCTCTTATTTCACTAAATTTAAAACTTTTTTATTCGCCTACCTCTGCCGAAAGTATGTTCTCTATAACCACATCTCGAAAGTCCTATATGTATGTAAATGCTCTTCCTCTTTCCTCAAAGACCAGGTTTTGGACCATGCAGCACTGAATTCCATATTAAAATCTTTTATTGTCTTAGTTGAATAAAATAATAAATAATTAAATTTTATTCCTAAGAAAACATTTAGTTTTAAATTATTATTATCACTTGACAATCCCATGAAAGATCTTACACATTTGTTCAGACTCTGTAACCTCCATATATCATTGGTTGTGGTCCATCTGAGGCAAACATAAGCTTTTCAATTGGTCTAAATACAGTTTCAGGTACAAATGAACAAAAGTGTACATCTCTTAGAAAGTGTGAATCAAGGCCAGCCTATTTGTTGGAAATATCTTGTTTTAAATTACCCACCTGAAAATGACTTTGCAAGTCGAAACCTAGGTCGTAAGTAATTAAGTTCATGTGGAAAAAGCAAGTGTTTCTACTCAATCTACTAATAATATTGTATCATTCACCTACTATATTTTCTACTCTTTTCCCCACCTTTTTGTTTAATACCACTGGTACTCCACACTGGCTCTTTCCCCCTTTGCTGAATATTACTTTGTAACTATCGTTCCTATAAGCTCCCTTTCCTTCCATCTCCTGTTTATTATTTTATAACTTTCCTGCCCTCATCATCATCCTTATTTTCCATGTCCCAATACTGTCAGTTGCATTCCTTTTCGGAGTCTTCTTTTTTGCTGTTGTCAAGTTGGCTGTTTAAGGATTTTGTGACAGCGAAAGAGGCTGCCTCCCCCACTGCTGGGCATGACACCCACCTTTGTGGGCTAGGTCCCATCTAATCCTTATGAGTTTTGATTACATTCTAAATTATGGTCAGAATCTGCTTCCACTCATAGGAAACCTAGTAAGTTAATGACATTGTTCCTAAATGTGTGTCTAAACTTAATATAATGGACTGTGTAATGAACCTACTAATTATAACTAAATAACTACACTATAAGTTTTAATGTGTCTGGTGGAACATTGTGGAAATGATACATATTGATGTGAAAGGCATAACTTAATTTACTTATAATATTTATTTCATACAACCTAGGTTCAACATTAGGTCACCTGATAATTTTGAATCCCAATGAAACTTAGGCCATGAGAAATACTTACATTACTTGAAAGAACTAAGTTATGCCTTTCATTTCAATAACTAAAAATGATTATGTAATTACAAAGAAAAAGTTGTCAGCACAAATGAAGAATACAAGGGTGTATAGAGGAAGTAGTGTCTACAGAATGTTTTTTCTCTATTAAAATCTTTCAAATCCCTTACTAACCCATTAAGGGTATGTGCAGTTGGAGCTAAACTTTATTTTAGATTGAGACTCTCCAGAGCTGAGCTGTATGCATTGTATAATAAAATAAATCATAATTACTGTCCACATCATGGTCACCCTTAAATATCTCACTCAAGTTGATCAATCAGCCTCTTGCTCAAACCATGATAGTCACCTATCATGAAACACATCCTCCACATTAATGCCATCACCAATGGCCATTACTGTTGGAAAATTAATCCATAATGTTGGATAGTGTAGGTCCTCATTACCTCGTTAATCAAAAAAATATCAGACTTACTAACCTCTAGCCCTTTAGCGTTCCTTGTGAAAACCAAATCTAACTAATTGACATTTAATACCAATATTTACGCACCATTTAATACCCTGGCTAACTTTTTGAAGAGCTGTATAACCATTGTAAACAGATTTCTCATTCATGACCCAGTCTGATAAAGTGAAGTCAACCACAAACTAGTAGGAACACCAGGATAGATAACAGACAGCCTCTCAATTTCAGAATAATATGCTTGGTAGTCCTGTATTGTTGAGGTAGAATTCAAGAAAATATTACCAATTATAAAAGTATATGATCTAATTAAATCCACAATAAAGCTTGGCCCTGAATTTTTCTTATGCCCTGTTTTATAATGTATCATGAAAGCCAATTGTAAGTTAATGTGGAGGTTACCAATATGTCCGATTTTATAAACTATTCATGCTACTTGTTAGGGAACAAACATGCATAACATTTTAACACCATCGTAAAGGAAACTAGCGGTAACTAAATTAACCTTCAGTTAAATGTGAAATTATGAAACTGGGTCGTAGCTTCTCTAATTTTTTGGACTTCAATCTGTCATTAACTACTACTACTAACCCACCAGCCTGTTTCTTTTCACTTGTCCCTACACTTATATCAGTTCTATATATACTATAATTGACCCAACCAAGTTCAGCATCACTTATACCATCATGCAGCCTAATCTGTTATCTACTTTTAATCATATTTGAATAATACGGCAACACTCTGAACATAATTCAGTTTTGAGCTCAGCCCTCAACATTTTGATATAAAATTGGAATTTAGTTCAATTCATCCTTCATCTGTTTTTTGTTGGCTTACAAACAATTACAGGACTCTCTAACTGACTTTCCAGCTTCCTTTGTATTTTTTATAATATTCTGTTATTTATATGAATCTCAATTGAGGCAATGTTGTAATATTCCATTTATTTATTTTATACGTATAAGATTTTAGGGGTGTGGTAGTCCAGTGGGTATAGCGCTGAGCTACTAACTGGAGGGCCTTAGTTCGATTCCGGGTGATGCCTCGGAGCAACCTCAGCTGTGTACCATTTTTTGGGAACCAGGACATCCTGGGAAATCATAGATGGTACAGGGAATGGAACTGGCCCCCCTACTCTGATGTGTGAATTTTGCATGCCAATTGGCTTAGTACTGGGTTAAGTGCACCCTCACCTAACAAACTGATCTTCAAGTTGATTATTGTGATTTTTTCCTTAATTCCATTTTATAATAAACTCTTAGTAAGTGCTGGATTAACTCAGTGTGTCATTCTGGCAATCTAGAAGCATCAAGATTTTTCAATTGTTTTTTATTTGAAGACTCATTGATGTTTTTTAGTTTATAATTTCTCATTAATACTTAAAAATGAGCAATTTTAACTAGAAACAAAATCATTTCTTTTCCTTAGAATAATATTATACACGTGGCGAACAAATGTCTCTAATTTTTTACCTACCAAACCAAACTTCGGGTTGATTCCTGTGATTTTTTATAAGATTTTAATATTGCCTTATTTTAAAAAATTCCTTATTTTTTTCAAAGGCACTCTCCAAGCTGCTTGTGAACTCATTACAAAATTGGGTGGAGAAGTAAGTGAATGCCTTGTCATAATGGAGTTGCTTGATTTAAAAGGCAGAGCTCGTATTCCATCTCCTGTATTTTCTTTGATACAGTTCTGAGTGTAGGGTGAGAAAAAATTAGGGTGTTCATTCATAGGTGATATGTTGTGAAAAATAAGGTATGCCTCTATGAGGATCTGGTTTAATAAATACATTCCTAATGCACATGATGTGCACAATGATAGTTTATGCATACTTAGAATAATATACAAAGACATACTTATATCAGGACATTTACTTCATGCCTGGCTTAAATTTATTCAGCAATTTTGTTTTGGAAATAGTTATAAATTATTTCTCATGTATACAAGGGTCATCCAGAAAGTTCTGTTTCAAAATAAAAACTACCCAAATCATCTTTAGGTGATGTTTTCTTAATTTTGTGTAGCACTTTTATATTTACTCATTCTTCCACATAATCACCGCTGATGCTCAAACATTTTTCATATCTCTTCACCAATTTTTTTATTTATTCTCAATACTTCTCTCCTACCAGATTCTACAACATTTTTTTTACACTAATTTGACCCAATTTCATGTCAAATTGTGACAGATGAAACGTGGGTCCACCATGTCACTTCTGATTACAAACGTCAGTCCCTCGAATGACATCACGAGGGATTCCCAAAGCCACTCAAGTTCAAGCAAGTTCTTTCAACACAGAAGATGATGCCTTTAGTGTTCTGGGACTGTAACGGTCTCCAATTGGTTGACTTCATGTCCTGTGATGGAACAATCAATGCACATACATATTGTGGAAGCTGTGAAGAGCCGTCCAAAACAAGTGGCATGATGGATTATTGTGTAAGGGTATGGTGCTCCTCTACAACAATGGTTGTACTCATGCAGCATAGCAGACCAAAAAGGTGTTGGAAAACTTAAAATCAGAAGTTTTTGACCATCTCCTGTACAACCTGGACCTAGCTCCCAGTGACTTTCACTAGTTTTTATGATGGAAAACATTTTTAGGTGGTCAACTCCTTATGGATGACAATGGTATGGAACTTAGGATGTGAAAAAGGTTGCAGAATCTGGTGGGAAAGGATTATGAAGAAGGAAAGGAAAAATTGGTGATGCACTATGACAAATGTTTGAGCATCTGCAGTGATTAGGTGGAAAATAGAGTAAGCAAATGTGTTACACAAAATGAAGAATGTCACTTACAGATGTTTTGACATAGTTTTTATTTTGAAATTGTTAGAACTTTCTGGATGACCCTTGTACTTTTTTTAATATTTGGTCAGTTAGGTAAAATTAACTGGAAACTAATTTTAAAATTAATTGAGTACATAAAATATTAATGCTAAAAAGAAGCATGAATCAATACATGAGTTTAACCTTTAATTGTGCTCATGACTAATGCTTTGAACTTATCAAAATTTACAGCAAATGTTTGTGCTCCCTAATGATAAATTGTATGAGCATGGAGTTTGTTCACAGTGCTATCATCTAAACTTCCATTTATGGACCTGAAACTGACTATCAACAATAGACCATAGTGAAGTGCTAAGTTAGTGACTAATAAAATTTTAATTGAATATAATTTCATGTTCACTGAATGTCAATAAAATTGGCTTAATTTTATGGTATTTTTTATCCTTATCATAAATTTGTGTTTTAGCCAAGGTGCCACAAGAACATTGCAATTGGTGGAAATCCATAAAAATAACTCATGAAGTCTAAGTTGAAGTTAGACATAAATTATTTTAAAACTGACCTATACATCTATGGCAGGGACTCTGATTGTAGTAGCCTCAAGTTTCTGTGCACCACCTGCCTGTGGCTGGCAGGCAGTGACTGGCTGGTAGCTGCCAATATGATTATGATTTTGGGTACAGAAAACAGTATTACATATTATCTCATGCAATGAATTCCAGAAATGTTTTGCTGAACCAAGGGCATCTACCTTGAAAGTCAGTAGGTGGTAATCTTGTACCATCAGTTTGTACAATCACTGAATGTTTCAACTCGGTATCTCCAGTAGCTTTTTAGCCTACCAACATTCCATGCTTGTATGCCACAGGCAGCTTAGTGAGTATCCAGTCCATAGAACTCTTTAGCCAGTATAGCACAACTTGACTATAGCACTTCTTATGTGGTTGATGGTGTCACCGTATTGTCAAATGATGTTTTCAATATTTGTATAATAAAAATGTATTTCATGAATTAAAATGGGATTTGTTGTAAAATAATTTGTTTGCATGTACATAGATTATTTTACTATAGGTATGTATAAGCAGACTAAGGGACGCGGTAGTCCAGTGGTTAGAGCACTGGGGTGCTCTCCGGAGGGCTGGGGTTCGATTTCCGGTGATGCCTCTTGGCATCCTCAGCTTCACCCAAGCT
>LYUA01001667.1:253275-264037 GCA_002093875.1 Calopteryx splendens
GGGCGAGCTCTACCCTCGCCTACCAAACCGACTTTCGGGTTGATTACTGTGAATAAGCTGATTGATACAAGTGAACTGTGATTGGCTCATAGTCCAATCTTCTGAGGATGTTATGATTCTCTGCACTCCTTGCCAGGTCCAGAGATGCTTTAGGGTATAGGCTGGAATATCTTTTTCTATGAATTAACTTGCATGGATGCTGAAAAAAATCAGATTAATTGTTTACCATTTCAAAGGCTTTCCATATTAGTCTTGGGATGAGCCAGTCCAGAAGGCAAGAGCCTTTCCATGACTCTTGCATCTCTGAAGGTTTGTCTTGGCTCTGATGAATGTTCTGTCATTGCCAATTGACAGATTTTCCATACTAAGTACCCTTTGATGTCCCTCCAATGTACACTTATGTAATCTTTTATTTTGGGTCAGGTAATGGATTTATCCAATTTTCACTATACTCTTTAGATCGCTTCATACAGGTTATGTGGTATTTGGTTCTCAGCCTTTGTATGTTGACTAAAGCCATTCTTGTCACTACGTAAAGTGAGGATTTTATATATCCTTTCCATAGTATCTTACATGAATGAAACTGTTGCATGTGTAGTTAATCTCTAATCCCCCTTGTGTTCCTTCTTTTGCCATAACTGTGAGAGATTTTCTTCATAGCCCTCTGCCTGGCATGTCTGTTTTTCTGCAGGTTTAGAAGAAGGAGCTTTTTCTTATTGGGTAGGGACTTAGCTCTAGAGACGGAGTATGCTCAGTGGTGAATATCTTCACAAATGAGCACTTTTGGGGTCCAATGGTGGTTTGATGATTTATGTACCATTTAATGTAATTCATTCTTCTTGTATCCGGAGAACACCAGGGGTCTATGAGTCCATTTTTTTACTATTAGGTTTTAGGCTGGTATCTGCCTTTTTTCTTTTCTTTATATGTGGTCCCATTAGGAAAGGATGTCATCTAAATGGCATACCCAGAGTGATAGTTACTTTTGATTGGAGTCCATGAACTTTTTTTTAAATTCACCCATTTAGAAATTGCTGATGAAGGGGGATCATGGTGAATATGTTGACAGTCCATGGTCTCTCGGGCATTTTTGAGGCTGAGTCAGATTACATCAAGAACTTCTACAGACAGGTCCTCTGCAGTGTGGAATAAGATGGTTTCCATCATTGATACATTCATGAATAGACCAAGCTAACCAACAGGCAATTATTGGTCATTCTTGTACCTTGTATGATACCTGTGAAATATCCAAAGGTCTTGATCGACTCTAAATACCTGACAAACTGCCACAAGGAAGTGTGTATGTGGGTTTTAGGACACCAGCCATTAATTTAAAAAATGACACATGCATGCACAGTGTTTTCCTCTTCTCGTGGATCATGTGAGAGGAAAATTAATTCTTGAATCCTATAAGTTCGACAGGCTATTCTAATATTTTTGTCATTACCTGGCTTACCAATGTAGTGTTGGGGATGTATTACCTCTTCTGTGTTACAAGTAAAATCATAAAATAGGTAACTTTTAATTTAGTGTTGAGTCTTCCTCTATCTAGTTATTCCTATCCCAAATCACATATTAATTGATGACAACCTGGGTCATCTCATTACTAAATTAAAAACTGGGCTGCTATCCTCACTATTTTGTTCAATTCTTGGATCAGTGCTGTTTTAAATGGGTCCCATGAGTCTGCAGTCTTTCTGGCATCATGCCCTACCAATGTATGGATGAAGGATTCCTGTTTGGTACTGTGACAGCCTTTTTTGCAATAAGTGTTGCTCATGATAAGACTGACACTGAGTGATATTCTATCCTTTTAGAATAAAGGAAATTCTTTGAGATGGGAAATTTTCATTGTTGTCTTCTGTTGGGATATCCAGATCCACAGTAGTCAACCTGAAGGTTGATTTGATGGGTGAGGGTATTGCTCACCTAATACTAACCCCAATGTTGTGAAATCCACAGATGGGGGGGAGGGCTGGTTCCTTTCCCTGTGCTGGCTTTGGTTTCCTGTTTCCTGGGAAGACCTGGTACCCAAAAAATCACAAACCTTCGTCAGGCACTAGGGATACCTATCAGTTTTACGAAAATACTATAGGCCATGTATAGGCTATTCTAGCCCTTTCAGGTATGTGAGACATGACCAAACTGCCATATCTGTTTGGTTCAACATGTACCAAATCCTTTCTATTTCAAAAATTTGGTTCAGTTCGAACCAAGCTGCTTTCGTTAATGTGAAACTGTCCGATCCAAGCTTTAACTCAGCCAGTCATCGTGACCACTTCTTGTAATATTTTACCTTAATTTTGGTTACGGTTTCAGTACATCATGTCAACACTATCTTTTCTTAGTTGCCCTTGTATCAACTCTCCCATTCTCTCCCCTTTGAACATTTGAGAATAAGATCTAGGTGTGGTGTTTGGGAGGAGGTACGTGGGTTTACTGAGAGTAACATCACGAGAGGTAAGGAGTACTCTCAGGGTGGAAAAGGCAAGGATCGGAAGCAATAAAAACTATCAATGTTCTGAGCGGGGTAATATCCATGCTTGGAAAGAACAAGTAGCCTCGCATAGCAAAAGAGGATTATTAGTNNATGCTTGGAAAGAACAAGTAGCCTCGCATAGCAAAAGAGGATTATTAGTGGTATGCGTAGAGACTGACTCACAACCATAAAAATATATGAAGGTGTAGACGAAGGCATTGCTTTGGAGAAATGGAAAACCCCCAAGGCCGGTCGGGTGGGACCTAACTAGAGGGTCACTCAGATAAGTTTCCCCCACCAGGCAGGCTGACAAGAGGGTGAAGGGTCTTTGAGATGGTAGGAGTTCATGTTTCCCGGAGGAAAAGAGTGAGAAATAATGAAGGCAGTGGATGACAGGAGAACTAGGAACACTTTCATAAAGGAAAGTGGAGTCAACATTTTTTTACACCTTACCCTTCTTACTGAAGGTTAATTGTTTATTATCTCTTGTTTATAGGGTTTTGACTATTGTGAAATTTAGATGTGATTCTCCAACTAAACATAGCGGGCCAATAGATCAGCCAGTAGTAGTTTTTGGCGAAACTTCTCGCACAACCAGTGAGGGTTGATAGATTGGCCCGCTGGCAGTCAAAAGGTTAAGGAAGGATTGTGGGAGAAAACCCCGGTGCTGGGGAATAGGGAGCCTTGGGAAAGAATGAAGAAAGGTAAAAACAGGAGGTGTGTATGTGGAGGGGTCTACTCTATACTGAAATGGCATCATTACCACCAAGGTTATGCTTCAGAAAGAAATGCTGAACAATTCTGAAGTATTGTATTAGGATGTTTGTGTCTTCTGTGAGTGCGTAAATATCTTCTCAGTAAGGAGTCCATACTGTGCTGTTTTTATTGCTTTCAAACCTCAACCAAAGCAATTATTTTGTTTCAGTAATGAAGTTCTTAAAAATGCTGCGGTTACACCTTTGTTACAAACTGCATTTCATTCCAAGCACTTCGTTATGGAAATGGTGACATGAATCATTATTCTGGACTGAACCCTCAATGAACCGCTTTGCAAAATGAATTTCTGTTACGTTTCACAACCCTGGGCCCTTTTTCCAGTTCTGTTGGTTTTGTATTTTTCATCTACTGATTTTGCCCCTCCTTATGTATAATTGTGGTATTCTATAATATCTGGCAATGTTTTAATCTCTTGGCGATTTTCTGTGGTGTTTTGATTATGTAAGCATCACTACCTGTGTTTTTAAACCATGGACACCATGTGTGGTCAATTATTTTGAAAACTCGTATAATAGAGATACAATTTCCCTGATTTTATTTGGCTGAAATTTTGATGGGAAATTTCCCATTCTTTTTCACAGTCCCCACATCTGTAATTTCTTTTCATAATTTCTAGAAGGTGAATCAAACTAAACCAACTACCTGGAGTTATATTCCTATTTCCATTCCACAATTATTTGGAAGGAAGTAAAACAGCCTTTGTTAGTTTAGAAAGGCTTTGTAGTCAGATTAGTTAGGGTTAGTCCATCAGATTTTTCTCAGAATTAATATTTGTTGAAAAGGTAATTATTTCTTGTATCAGTCAGGTACATAAAAATCATTTTGTACTTATTCAGTCTGCTGGAGTTGGACATTTTGAATAGACAGCGAAAGCTCACAAGCATTTGGTGAATACATTCATTTGCACCCCAAGAGTTAATGAGTTGGCATCGGGTGATAAACTTTTCTAGTATTATGGTAACTGCTGATATGTTATCAACTTTTTACATTCAGCCATATCATCTTGTCAAATAAAATTGTCAAAACATAACACAGCAAGTATTGCAAACTGGTTAGTGCTCATTAACGATCTGAATGCTCCTACCTGTGCAGTCTGTTTAAAATTTAGAGCATATATATCCTCATGTTTGGATTTGAATACTGCTAAGTACTATAGAAGCTCTATAAATATTTTAATTTAGCCTTGGACATGCTGTGTTAGTTACTTGCTCTAACTCTATTATATCTTCTATAATTTTCAACAATTGGACTGTCCTAGTTGCTACTTCATTATATAATCTGAAAGAGTAAGGTTGATGGCAGCCGGATGGTCCTTTACAGGACCTTCTTGGGATGCCCTCTTGGGTTACGTGATGCTTCTTGTCCATCAGCTTCTCGTACTTCTTCATCTGCATTTTCTTAGTACACAAGAAGGTAGTTTGGGATGAGTCAAAAGTTATCTTGTCCAAGGTATCCCAATCAGATGAATTCAGGATATTGCTCAATTCCAAGTGGATATGATAAAGTTCCCCCGAACAGCGATTAAGAGCAAGAGTGTTATGCACTCTTTCCCTCATGAGAGTCATGCTGGTGCGGCAGAAGGTAATGAGATAAAGTGCAGCTGTGGAAAGTCCTACATAGGACACACATGCAGCTCTATTAAGTGCCACCTCTAGGAACACCAAAGAGCCCTGAAAAACAAGAATTACAACCGTGGTAGAACATGCCTGGTTGGAGCCTGGGCATAAGATAAATTTGAATGAAGCCAAGGTGTTATCGAAAGAATCCCGTTACTACCAGAGAGAGCTATCTATCTACTTACAGAGAGTTACTATCAGAGAGGCTACTTCGACTTGAAAATGCCTACTGCAACATTGGCGAAACTTTTGTCAGCAGAAAGCAACATACATGGTGAAACCCGACAGTATGCAGCCTTCACAATCATCACGCCATGAGAGCCTACACACCGTTTTTTTAATAGGCTAACTAGCTAGAAGCTAGCTTTGGATAGGAGTTTTTTGCCATTAGCAAAGCTTTCTTATTAATTTACTTCCATGAAATTGAAAAACGATTTTATGCCATAAAATTGAAGCAAAAATCACATTCTATGCAGTAAATAATTTAAGGCTGTCCAACCCAGAACCAAGAGACTGGAAGATGTATTTGTAAATTTATTTGTTAATGATATTCTCTGATTTGGCCTCCAGGCACAATTGTAGAGAAGATCTGTCTGAAAATAATTGAGAATTAAGTATTGTAGAGAAATTTTTTCCTATAATAAAAAATACATGAATGTTTGTAAATTATTGTGTGATACGCAAACACAAAGTACAAATGGTGCAAAGAAAAAAAGTACAACATATAATAAATACTTATAAGGAGTTTAAGATAATGACAGGAAAACTGATCATTTGGGATAAAGATAATGTCAAATATATTGAGCTGTACATAGACAATGTAATAAAATGAAATATTCAGATAGACACAATGGCAAAAAAAATTAAGAAAAAATGGAATACTTTGGAAAACAAGAGAATATCTAAGAGTTCCAACAGGAATTAATTTACAAAACTAAAGTAGTACCTCAGTTTGGATACTGTGCAACTGATTTATGGTGTATGGGTAAATGCAATATCAAAAGACTCCAGCATTGTCAAAATAAAGCAATGAGGATTTTACCAAGAAGAACATTACAAGAATTGCAATGCCTAACAACTGAACAAAGATGTGCATTATGGGTGTTAATATTCATGCATAATACGTAGGAGAGTGTAATAATGTAAGCTATGTCCTTAAAACAAGATTGCAATCTAACATTCGACACATCTCACAGGCAACAACACAAAAACATTATGAAAACCACTGGTCATTTTTATTCCTTGGCATTGGAAGTCATCATCTAATTTATCAATGTTGTACAATGGTATTAATAACCTGTAAAAATTACAAACAGCAACCAGAGAGAAAACTAAACTCACCAGATCGCATATATACAAAAGAGCCCCTGAATTGAGCCTTGTACGGGACACCTAGATAGAAACAAATTCTAAGTTATAAACATATCCTGTTATTTTCACTGACATAGGCAGAAAAGAAATCCTAAATTTCTAAGATTATCCTGTACAACATTAACTTATATTCATTCTAAACATTATCGCGTAATCATATCACACGCCTGCTTTGCTTGGATTATACACATGTTGGTGGTTTAAATGGTTGATGGAAAAAAATGGTTTAAGTAGTAAACTACTCAATTGCAGGTTTAAAAAGACCTAAAACCCTCAGGATAACGTATATCTCAAGTCGTAAACGAAAATACGCGGTCCCTTATCGACGTTGGACGTCTTTTCAGTAAATTACTTCCATGTAGATAAAACCATCATAAATATAGAATAAACGATTAAATATTTTATTAAAATTGAAGTAAAAGGAAGAGTAGTTTATATGTTCCTGGAAAGTCTATGAGCTCCTCTTCAAAGTGCTTCATGGCACCAATAATTGTCGAGGTGGTCATTAATTATTCGAATTTGGTTATTCGCGGATAGCGCCCGGCGGCGCCTAGTTCCCATGTTGGCGGTTGTGAGCATGAGGGCGTTACTTTCTTCAACTATGGCAAACACTTGATACACGATATTATTGTGTTCGAAAGGAATTTATTTTGGTTTTAATGTATGGACCTTTCAACTGGAGATAAATATTGGTGTTTACTGAATCATATTGTGGGATGTCATTCTCATCGTTTCAGTTTTGGTCTCGACGACAAGGCAACAAAGTGACTATGATTTATGAAATGAAAACTGTATGTACTGTGTAGGCATACTTTCCTGTGATATTCTACACTAACTCTTGCGTATTTTAACAGCATTTGTTGATTAATTTTAATGCATATATAATCTAAACAATAAATTATTGACTATAAAAGCTTTTAAAATGTCGGTCCACAATCAAACGAGCAGTTTTGCCCTCGCTTCGCTCACTGCAACTTATACTGATTCGGAAGGTGAAGAGGAAGGAGCTGAAGAAGAAGAGGATCCCGAAGCAATTGAAAAATCTCGTGGAACACCAGGGAGCAGTGGAAATTCCAATGTTAGCGCGTTAACCCCACCAGTTGCCGTTAAAAGTAATGTAATCCGACCTGCTCAAGTCCGACCAGCTCGTTTAGTTTCGTATCATGACGATACCCTTATTTCGGATGAAGAAGGCGTTCCAGGCGAAGATAATTTTGAAGTGTATCATGGTGAAGTTAATGATATCGAAATGTCAGTTGAAGATAGAAACGGCAACGATGAAAATCAGTCACAGATTACCAAGGACTTCTTGTTAGAAGAAGAAGAGGATGGTATTGTTATCCCTCCTGAACCGCCAGGAAAGTGTCCTGTAGAGTTGCAAGAAAAGATAGTGAGATTGCATGAAAGAATGCTGGCAGGAGGCCTTGACATGAATCGCGTGATACAGCAGAGGAAAGACTTCAGGAATCCTAGCATCTATGAAAAGCTTATTCAGGTACTGTTTATATTATATAATGGCTAGTTGTAGTTCAAACTTAGTTTGTCGCTTGTTGCATAAATTCAGCTCTGAATGAACATTTTTTTTAGTTCTGCGGAATAAATGAAATGGGCACAAATTATGATGCAAGCGTATATGATCCCCAACGCTGGGGAAAGGAGTCATTTTACGAAGAGTTGGCCAAAGTACAAAAAGCAGAAATGGATCGTAGGGAAAGAGAAAGAAGAGAAAAAGCCAAAGTAAGTATTCAATTCAAAATTGTATAGAGTACTTCAACTTTCTCCTACATAAGTAGTGTGGAAGTTGAAAAATTCCTGGCTTGGGTAAGGCTATTGTGAGAGACAGTGTGGTGAAGTGAGAGTATAAAATTAATATTAATTCCAATAGGATTCATTGCATAGAAGTATAAACACCTCAAACATTCCGTTATAACAGAGAAAAATAGTAATGCGTACGCTAACTTAGCACTGTGAACGGAAAAATTTTATTCCTAAATTGCGCTGGTATAAGCTCTAGTGTTGAGGAAATCCCTATAACTCTGAAATAATCATTAAGTCATCAATATTTTTATAATGATGACTTAAAATAGAAGAGAAATCCTGGCTTACTAACCCTTAGTCCTCACGCATAGAGTTATTATGTATATGGGATGACCTTGCATGTCATTAGAATATTCGTACCAATGCCCAGAGTTCAGTGTAATGATGTGTATAACCCGCCAAATAGGATTACACACACCCGGACCCCAGTGAGTACCTACTCGCAATGGCCACTGTCATTTCTTAGCATCGTAAGGAGCCAATAAGACGTGCGAGGAATAACCTTCCCATTCCTCTCCACACCCACAATACAAGAAAAAAAAACAATTACAGTAATCAACCAGTAGAATGGTTTAATAAGTTAGGGTTAAACTCGTCTTAAATTATGTGAAATGCACACTCTAGGTTAGGGGTGCAGCTTCTTTCCCTGTGTAGTTTCCCGAAGTCCTAAAAAGCTGCACAACTTGGGTTAAGCTGGACATGTACAGAGGTGCCACCTTGATATGACCTTCAGTCCTCTGTTCTGTAACCTATTGCTTTACCCACTGGGCTGCCACATCACTTGAGTAGATTCAGGTGTGATATTGTGGAAGGCTTACATGATTATTGTTAAAAGAAAAACACTACCCCTGTTAATAAAACTTGACTGCGACCATGGTTTCAACGTTACTTCATCATCTTCAGGAGAATAACATAGAGAGGTGCCAGCTTATATATAATTTCTGAATCAAGGAGGGGGAATTTTGTGTTGATTGAATGGGAAGATGGGATGGGCTGTAGGAGTCCGAGAGTGCATTGGCCGAACAATACTCGCCAAGCTCAAGTGTTTTCCTTTTTACAATTATCACATCACTCTACTGTAACAATCAATGATAACAAATATATAATAATAAATGCATAAAATATTAACTCAGTCACACTGTAAATGCCTACTCAAGGCAATCTTAAATGAGAATAAGCATGGGGTCTGAAGATGCTTCAGTGTAGTGAAACTAGTTGTGTTTAATAAACAAAATATATTTATTATTTCTGTCCATCATGTACTAATTTACACAATAAATCCATGGCATTTACTTGTAAATTACATCATATGAATTTTTAATATTAATATTTATGAAGTTGGATTTGGCTTCATACAAGGATAGCATCTGCTACCATGCAGTGTTTGATTGTAAATTGTTTAGCAGATCTTTCCATCAATGAACAAGGTCCATTTTATTTTATACCTAATGACCAATAAACCATTCTTATTATTATTTCAATTACAAAATAATTAGGCAATACATATTGTCAAATATCTTCTTATGTTCAGAAATTTTAGGGGATATGAAGAAGGACTAAGTTGTTAGGAATGTGTAAAAAAAAGTCCTGGAATATGTTCATTTATACTCCTCCCCTTTGGACTAAATAAGAGGTTGTATACCCTCCTATTAATATACAATCCTACTTCATGGTTTATGTCTTACATGGTCTTTAAGTCATCCAGCTTATTTCTTGCTCAATCATACATTGTTTTTCATAAATTAAACAAGGCCATAATCTGTAGTTTTGGACTTGGAAAAAGGGGAGGGGGATATAGTTTTACTCATTCTCAAGTTATGCTATAATCTTAATATGAGTTCCTAGAATTAAGTTCGCGAACTCATTGTAGAAAATGTGCTGCATACCTTTTTGACGAATACACTATTGCTTCAGTTATGCTGTTATCACCTTCAAAGTGTATACTCCCCTTGGGAAGCTTAAATTACACAGATGTCTGCTCCTAATCCACCCTTGGAAGCAATTTTGGAATTCTTGCTCTGGAATGATCTTCAGGGCTGCCGTTGTATTAGCCTTGATCCCCTCATTGTCATCAAAATGCCATCCTTTCAAAACTTATTTGATCATAAGGTAGAGAAAAAAGTCATTGGCGGCAAGGTTGGGTGGGTGTTTGGCCCAAAACATCAACCTGCCTTTCCAACAGGTCTGTGCACAGTGCAACTGTATTTTACTTTTGTACAATGGTGAGCTCCTTTAGGACCATTTTTGCATACACATTGCACATGCCAAGTTTTTCAGTTAAGGTTTCTGCACAGTTTGTTAATGTTCATTTGGTCAAAACACTTTTGAGGAAGGCAATGGGAAACCACCACAATTATTTTTCCCAAAATGCCATAATGGGCACTAATATAGAAATGAGTCCTGGCAAATACAGGGTCTGGCCCAGAGGGTCTGGTGTCGTGCCCTGCAGCGGGAGGCAAGGCCTCTGCGTGGTCATCATCACTCGCAACCCTTGGATACCCGAATCGACAGCAGCAGAAAAGAAGACTCAGAAGAGGAATGGAGCTGCCAGAATAGGGACTTCGAATGTTAGGATGATAATGAGGACAGGGAAGTTAGAAAATATCAAGCGAGAAGATATTGATATGTTAGGCTTGTGCAAGGTGAGATGAAAGGATAGTGGGGATTATTGGAGTGATAGTTACAGAGTAATATTCAGCGG
>LYUA01001667.1:313264-325859 GCA_002093875.1 Calopteryx splendens
ATATATATATATATATATATATATATATATATATATATATATATATTTAGCTCTATATATGTACTTACTGCATTACTCATCCAAGTTAGGTGGCCAATGACTAGTCGAATTCGTAGCTTATACCCACAATCGCGAACATTCACATTGCATTGCTTTCACTCCTAATTTCGGAGAGTAGGTAAATCGAATTTTGCTGACCACCTTCCTTTTCGAAGTAATAGAAATGCAGAAGGGAAATGTTGTCGCATATCTCGATTTCGCCCCGCAGTTGCTTTTGTTTCCTCTTTTTTTATTTCAGTTGCTACCAGTTGCTGGGTTTTCTGATTTAGTACCAGGACAGAAAATATGAAACATGAATACAACGTTCGCCAAATTATCGAATTTGCTAACTTTATACATATGTTGTAATTGTGCATAAGTGCTTAGCATATCGCATTGAATTAATTAAATTAATTGAATTATTCGAGCACGTAATGTTGGGATTGAATGAAGTTTAGGAATACAATAGTAAAGGGCATGTAATGTTTAAAATCAAGAACAGTTATTCCGTCAAACTCGAAGAGATAGTCACGTTTGTTGACGCAGTCGTGTATTCCCAAGATTTACGCCGTCACCACCATCATATTTCTGCCGGTGGGAGATAAGATTTGTTTGGACTAGCGACTGTTGTACGATTTAACAAGGTTTGCGTAATGAATAGCCTTGATAGTAATCAATGCCTATGAGTGATTCTTGTCGGGGAAAGAGTTTACAGTTACGGACCACCATAAGAAGTGATCAACCCGAAGATTGCATAAATATATGCGATTGAGCAAATTGTAATCCGTAATAAAAGGAGAAAATAATGCATCGCCGGAAATAGCGCTCAACTATGCGAAAGCCGAAACTTGGATGCGATTATATTTTTAAACGGGGGTTCCCAGTATACTGGTCTCGTATAAATCTAGAAGAATTTCGTTTGTGTGTAAAACATTGAAAATTCGGCTTCATAATATGGCTTTGCTGAATTCTCCTGTGTTAAGCATTTGTGTGGTTGTTTTTATTAATTCGTTAAGGTCTGCTAGAGGTAGTGATCTAAAATTATCAATGAAATTCACAAATATTTCCTTTAATAATAACTCTCGAGCTGGATTTCATATTTCCTTTTCTGCATAAATATGGAAGGTCAGGAGCGACCGAGCACATCCTCCTTCCTTGCTCTGATTCTTCAGCAGAGCGACCACATTTGGTCTCTGCCTGGTGTTCGTCATGCAGCTTGCCATTCTATGGTCTGTCGTGTTAGGTAGTTCCCATGGCCATCAGGAAAGTAAGAATGTGCTCCATTCTTTACGTGATGCTCTTTCCAAATCGACTGGTGCCATTTGGTTCATTAGCTATTTGGAATTGTCTCCTCTATGGGCATTCAGACTAGAATGTTTTCTCTTGTTCCTCTTGTCTTTTAATTAAAGTCAAACTTGTCTTAATTAGGAACCCATCTACATGTTCCCACTCTTTTGTAGATTCGTTGTGGTCCATATGGAGTAAGCTGATGGCTCTATAATTTTCACATTCGTCTCCACTGCCGTCATCTCTAGTTGATTGAATTCTGTTAGAAGCATTCGAATTTTCCCAGCTGTTTTAACGCCAAAGGCAAATTTAAAAATGCTTAAGGTGATAATTCTCACATGAAAAACCTCCTCAAAGTGCTACTGGAAATATTTAAATGGATAAATTTTCATTCTTCGATTCAAGTATCGTTAGCTAATGTTCATTCGATGGCAGACGGCGAGAAAAATGTGAGTGAAGATTCGAAGCAAGGGTCGGGGATGTTACTTGCTGAAAGTGTACTGCAACTTAAAGGGTTCTATATTTCCACCGATTTACGATGGCTCTTTTCCATCGGAAACAAGGTAGTGCTGTTATTGATATCTAGCTTCTGCAAATTGGAAATGAGAACTAAGGAAAATATCGGGTATTAGAAATCATAAGTGTGGGAACCATCCTCGTCAAACCATCAAATCCACAGAAATATTAAATTTCTAGAATCATAGACCGTCGGCGTGTATGGAGAACAGGGTAATGACTTCTGAATATTCGTTGAAAAAAATTAATGACCCACGTTTGAGCAATTGGACCGTTGAACATCCGTTGCAACTTATATTGAAAAACGACCATTACTAGCTTTGCACATGCGTTTTCGTGAATTCTGACGGAGCACTTTCTGGTTTTTATGAAGTTAGTCAATCTGCCTTGCAACCAAGTTACTATTGTATTAAAATCTATTTGAACACCCTCGGTCCAAATTCGTTCGGTGGTGAAACACGCTACTTTCTAACCACATAATAGGCTCTGTTAAAAATGTGGCGTACACCAATCTTCTGATAAGCGTTCGGTCGCTGCTTGTTCACGGTGTTATTTCGCGTGGTAGTTGTAAATTCCTTGATAATAACCACCCCGAAGCGAAGGAGGCAGAGCGAAAGGAGCAAATTCTATGGTGCCTCGTTACAAAGCGTTCTTAAGCTGCAAGTTTCCGCTGAGTGCAGACTTACCCCATAGGAAAATTCGCACTTGACTCCTGCCTACACCTTGCACTATCCGCAGCGGAGTAATATATATTTCGTAATATAAATCGTTGCATGGCAATCCTTGGATCTCGCCGGATGGGGTCATCCGCGAGGAGAAATGGATCTGAGGGAGGGAGGGTTGAGAGGCATGCCAAGGTGGGATTCCTTGCAGGCTCCGCATTTCCGAGAACAGTCTGATGAGCGACGGCGCGGAAGACGGCCCGACCGACCGGTTGGAATGGTGAATGAGGGGTTGGGGGAGAGGTCGAGGGATGCCTACGATACGCTTGGCCAAAGGTAGCGGTGGCGAGGTGGCGAGAGGACGTCTGATCTGTGTTTCGTCATCCTTCGTGCCGTCCGCTCTTTTCCTCATGAATCCTTCCGTTTTCGCTTGCGAAATTATAGGGCCTGAAAAAATGTTTCTATCGGACGCCCCAAGGTGTTTTCGATACCGAGTTCCAAGCATTCATAAAAAATAGAATCCGGAGCGTTCCGGAAACTCGTGTCGGGAATCCAGGGCGCTAATTGACGGAGAGACTACTTATGGGAATGGAGTAGGCTTCGCTGAGGGCCCGGGGCCGTAAGTAGCCGCCGGACGTCGCCAAAGATGGAGTGATCGTGACGTTTTTGCACCCCTCCGAATTGGAGCATCCACGAGGGGAGGAAAGAAATCCTGCTCTTGGGCTGTTTTGAGGAATAAATAACTTAAGTTAGTTTTTTTTGTGAGCGGGATATGGGTCTGAAGTGAAGACCAACCAAGCGGAACTTCCGGGAAGCAGATACCTAGGGAGGATAGAAAATTATTACCTTGCAGGAAATATGCTACTTTGGCTTAATCGGAGTTCTCGAAGTTGATTTTCGTTTGATTGCATCTCTTACTTGATGTGTAATGATGCGAAACCATCTTATCCAGTGAAATTCATAAAAACTATGTAATGCAATTCTTTCCAAAGGTATAACCTTATATAGCTCTTCGCGTGTGGAGATTTAGCTCTCTTTGTGTATATTCGGATGCCTCCTCTTGAGACATCCCATCTATTTAACTTGTCTGGTGTAAATAGTTGACCAAAGCATATCTAATCTTGTGTTTAGTGTTACTAGCACTTTAATATGAACTACAGGGCCAAATCGAATCTCTTCAAAATGATCCTTTAATGTAATTTTTTGGTCAGTAAACCAAGACTATCTAGAAACTTATTTATTGGTACTTCTTTCACTAAAAATAATAAGAATAATAACTTCAAATGAAGTTATTTTTCAAATCTTTATTTCAGTTTCTACAATTTCGTTTCTTATAAGCAAATCTGGGGTTGGATATCGCTGAGTACTCGGATATGAAATTGATAAAAATAGCGTTTCTAAATTATATATTGATTAAAACATAGCATGTAACCCGTAATCTTCTTTCTTTCTTCCTTCCATTCTTCTTGACTTTTGGGAACATGTTAACTCCTTGCTTGGCAAAGCCGTTATTTTCTATCTTTAAGTCTCTTATAACATGTTCACGGGTTCTCAGTACTACCTTGGCATATACTAGTAGTTGCTGTAGGGAAGTTCGTAACTTCCAAGGACGTGTAATGTGGGCCAAAAGGAGTGAGGTAGACATTGGGAAGAGGATTAAGTGTGGAGAGGAATCTGAAGTCACCATTAACATATTCTTTGTGAAACACTTTGTGGCTGACGGTTTCGCTGTTGAAATATAACAAATATGCTACGATAATTTTTCTTAAGTAACGTAAGACTTATGGTAAAATTTGATGGGGAATATACGGAACACAGTATAAATTCCGCAGTTGAAAATATTTTAAACTGTTTAAAACTTACCTCTGGTGCAGACTTGTGTGTATTCCAATACGGGACCGATTTAGCACCATGAACTTAACTATGATAAAAATAGGTTATTCTGATGAAAGAAAAAGCTTTTTGCAAGATCTTTCCCCAGTGGTGCGATTACGCCCATCGCCCGTAGCCAGCGCCCTACTGGCCGTTCACCTTTCTTTGTGCTACAACCGCGTGGAGATGAAGGAAAGTTAGTTCTCTGAAGTAATTAGAAAGTACTTCCTAGTAGAGCTAATTCATATTTGATCGTGAAATAATTAATCCACGAAAAATATGAGTTAATATACTTTATATTGCATCACATCAGCTTGAGATTAAAAGAACAAAAAACAACTGTAATTACACACTAATATCATTATTTCATGACTTAGGTTTTATTGCTGTCCAACATCTTCATGTGAAGATGTTGCACAGTAGCTAAACCTGGATCCTGAAATAAATATGTTAGTGTGGAATTACATAGTGTTTTTGTTCTTTTACTCACCAAGCAGTTCCAGAAAATCACGCCCAAATCATTTCCTACATCATTTTGTGTTTTCTCGAAATTTGTAGATTAATTCAGTGTAGATATTTCGTAGTAAAACTTATTTACGGAATCGGAATTACCGCCAAATTCTACTTAATCACGTATATTTAATCGTGAGATAAACATAACCACAAAGTTAAATGCTTACTTTCTTCTTTATCAATGCCAATATACATGGTTAATAATTCCTGTTTCCATCATGGAATTTTACATTTCCTTAACAGAATTTGTGCATCTCCTAACCTTATCCCTGAAAGATCGTGAGCATATTCACATTCCTAATATATTTAAGTATGCATAATTTGTTTAATAAGTTTTTATTCTTATTATCTTTAATTTGCAAAATGTTCACATGCTTGTGTTAATCCCTGGGAGAAAGGTGTTGCTTTGCCATTAGCTGGAGTCGTTGATTCTAAACTCCTTCAAGTTCACCCGGACACCTGTGAATATTCCAGGGATTACCACATCCGTACCAGTCTCGCAGCCCTCTTGCACTTCGTCCAGTTTCTAGGCAGCCTTTGCCTGCCTAGTCTTGTTGGAACGTTTAGAGCAATTTGTGTATTGATTTGTTGGTCAAGTGTGACTCAAATTGGGATTGTCATAATGCGCGGTGATTAGAAGTAGGAAGTTAGAAAGAACTGTGACAAGGATAGGTAGTTTATTTGGAGAATCCCGCCTCTCCTAAATGGGCATTCTCCTTCGCCTTACCGCCGATGCTAAAGCTACGAAGCAGTCTTCTTAATCGGTACTCAGCTGACTTCAGAGCAGGAAGTTGTTAAAACGCATCAAATTCTTCTTAGAAGTCGCCCTTTCCTTGCTACTCGTTTGGAATGTTTTAAGTGAAATCATGGACTTCCCGTATCTTTCTCTAGTATCTTATGTCAGCATTTCTTACTAAGTTTTTCTTTCCTTATTGCCTTGCTTTTCACATTATTGCCATTAATTTCTCCATTTTTGTGCGTTGTGTCTTTCCTTTATAATTACTTCGCCTTTCATTACGTTAATTGAGGTTCAGCGGTCAAGAGTAGGATTTTTTTAGGATGGTTACACATTTTTAGACAGAGACAGACCCCCATTACACTATGAGCCATTATTCGTCGGATCTGAAATAGAGCAAAATTTCACAAAAAAGATCTGTGGGAGAAGTATTACCACGCTTGAAGCTGTCCGTTTAACTGGCAATCATTCGTATTGCGATTGCCAATGTGCCTGCATCACTGACTTTTAGAATACCTCTCGTGGGCGGCGGCAGGGAGGGGCTCTGATAAATTTCAGATTCTCGATTGGCTTTATTAATAGTGATTGATGAGGATTCTTCGTTTGTCGATCACCCTCCCACTCCCCACCTCCTAGATTTCAATCAGGCGGTTCTCATGTGGCCATTTTCATTTGTAAGATGTCGGACTACATAGGTGCTAATGGATTTTGTACTTTGAATAGGATCTCGGATTCGTTGACTCCTTGTATTCCGAGTTTCGCTCCGAGGTGATGCAGGACGGCGGATGACAGGCTGGAGGAGAGAGGGGAAGTGGTGGGCATGAGAACGATGAAGGGGGAGGCGAGGCGGATGAAAAGGGAGTGGGAATGGTGGAGGAAGAGGCGGCGAGGATGTGGCCGCTGGGTGCGTGGGGAAGGAGTGAGGTCGCCTCCTTGCAGGGGCGGGACAAGGGCACGCGGGCGGGGCGAGAGGGAGAAGCATGTCGGAGAATTTTTGAGGACGTAGGATAGCAAAGTGCTTTGAGGTAAGAAGAGGAGCGAGGGTCGGCAGGAGGGGAAGCGGCGAGAGGGAATCCTCATCGGAAGGGGTAATGGAGGGGAAAGAGTCTTCAGAAGTTGGAACGGCTGGAGAGAAAGAACCTCTTTTTCTTGCAGTGACTCAGTCAGCGCTGGCAGTTTTGTCTTCTCGCAAGGAATTCACCTCTCCCGACCCGTTGCTTACCCCCACTCCCACCATTAGTCCCCTCCTCTTGCGTTCTTTTTTTTTACTGTCTCTCGCTCTCCCCCCCTCCCGCTGTCTCCTTCCTCCGAGTGACTTGCCTCTCCGATCCAGCGGGATTCTCCAGAGTGCACGCCGTGCGTAACAAGTGTGCTGCTCCCTCGTCCGCGGCTCCTGAACTCTCACATCCCTCTCTCCCTCCATTGCTCCATTCCTTTCTCGCCTCCTTTCATTGCCTCCCGCTAATTTCCTCGCGTTTGCTCTTTTCGTTTTCATTCGTTATGCCGTGAGCGTACAGTCGTGTGATTATAGAGCTAACTTGTTGCTCACTTGCCCTTTGACGTAATGCAAAAGACAGGACAGTTGTAGTGGTTATCCGGTTTATAAAAAAAGAGCAGCAAGTAGGATGTGTGTGACACTGTGTCTCTGATGCCCATGTGATTGAACTGAAAGGATTGAAGTGGACCTTGCGAAGAAGACGCCGCAACCTGTGGTGGTGGAAGACTTGGCGAATTTACTACTTAAATTTTGTGAATTGATTTAAAATTAGCCTTTGGAACTCTGAAGTTTCCACGTAATGTATTATAAACTTCAAGATACCACTTCATTTATGTTTGCATTTCGTGGTTTTGGCTGTTGCACCATGCGTGTTGTCGGTTGACTGTGCTGCTGTTGAATTTTGTGTGTTGTGAAGAACTCGATTTGAATTTAAAATAAGGTTAGTCAATTCAAGTCAGGCACATCACCTGACCACCTCTGCTCATACATTCGTGTACTGGCCGAGTTATTATTAGGGAAGATGGGAATTTAGAAAAACTACATAAAAGCATCGATATCATACACAGAAGATACAAAATCAAAACATTTCGAATTGACCTGCTTGATGCTTCCGGCTTTCAGTAATGGTGGCGATGGGTTTAGGTGATTGTGCTGTGGTGTGGGTGTGGCAAAAAACCCCATCGGGTGCCGTAATCACTGGCGATTGTGATGGTGTCAGCAGGGGTGAAGGTGGAAGTTGGGTGCCTTTGCGTCTTTCGGCGGTGCGCCTCTTGAGCCCAAGGGGTGGTCCACCCACTAAAGAACACTGGGATTCCGTCGTTCAGTTTGTTCGTCTTGCCGCAGCCCATCGGCTTATGCTGCTCCCACCACAAACTGATACCATTCCCTCTTCCGTCACGTCCGACGATGGCATTCTTCCTCTGAAAGGATCCATCGATCATAGTCACGTTGATGGAGGGTTCAAAAACAATGGCGGCGGCAGTGCGGAATCGGTATTGGTCGATCACCAATCGGTCTTATCGGATAAGTTAGTAACTCCTCAGGATGAAGAAAGAGTATCTCCTGAGGCTCTCGCAATAGATGAAGGAGCGGGATGCCCTGCAAGGAAGTGGTCTCTGTGCCCGAGGGCCAGGGCTCCCTCTTTGGATGGTGCCCCAGATGTACGTAGAAGAGCTGAAGGTGCCAGGCGTCATTCTATCGGCGGCGCTCTTTTGGAATCCACAGCTCGATTTGATTCATTGGGAATCGAAAGAAGCCTTGCGCCATCGGATGCTGCGGGAAGTATGCCTGGAGGATGGTGGCCGAGGTCCTCCGCCGCTTCTAGAAAAGAACCTTTCGGAGGCGGTGGCATCTTCGGCGGATGGCGGAAGCCAGTGAGAGGAAGGAAGTCCGCACCAAGGCTGGGGGGCGGAAGGCGGGGAGTTCCTCGGGCAGAATGCCCTAGCGAAGAACCCGGTAGGGGAGAGGAGTGGGAGGAGCACTTGGCATCGGATCCCAGATCGCCGGCCTCTCCTCTGCGTGAAACTCCCTGCTCGGTCGTGGGTTGTGGCTGCAGGCTGTCAATGAGCCCATCCTCGGCGTCGAGTGCTCCTATTGGGGCTGTAGAATGTGAAGAATGGCAGAGACGTTTGGAGAAGGCCCTTGGAGAAAGGGTTTCAGGCGACACGCAGCCCGCAGCCTCAGGGCCGTACGCCCCTCCTCCTCTGACTCCTCCGCCATCCTCTGTGCCTCCTTCAGAATCAAGTTCCTCGAGGAGATGTAGTCGAGAGGAGTGGTGGGAAAGATTAGAAGACGTGCTGAAGCATCGTCCGGAGGGAGATGGAGGTGGAAAGGAAGGATGCAGGGACTGTTCTTCTGGCGGTGGAAGGAAGCTGAGCACCGGTTCCACCTCTTCCAATCCATATTGCTTGCTTTCTTCTCTGGAGTGAGTCTCGGGAATTAGCAATTTTGATGGAGGAATTAGGTCCCTTTTTTTAAGGATTGCAATTGACAAGGGAATTAACCTACCATATTATTCAAAATTGTATCCTGGTTCAGCCTTGACTGCGAAAGCTTTAAATATTACACCTGCATACTACAGTAGTTTGAGAGAATACTTAATTCATTGAGAGAATAATTAATTTATGTACGGTGATTTCATCTTTAAAATTTGGAATCTTGAAACTTTCAATGAGGAATATACAGTAAGAATAAAAAAAATAGTTGTGCCGTCAATGAGCAGGTATACCTGGTGCAGTGGTTTGCGCATTAAGTTGGTTGGTGCAGGCCTGATACACTTATTCACGAAACTGCATAATGTTCAAAGTACATTTTTTTGTTATTCTGTGGCTCGTTAGGTAACATTTGAAATTGATATGTTAGCAATAATGTGTGAGAATAGGGAAAAAGTAAATATGTTTAAGAAAATGCCTTCAGGGCGATCTCCCCACACTCCAGCTCTTAATATATTATCAGTAGAATATTATGTTTCTCGGGGCGTGGTAGTCCGGTGGTTAGGTCGCTGGACTGCTGGCCACTGGAGGCCCCGGGTTCGATTCTGGGTGACACCTCTAGGTACCCTCAGCTGTGCACCATTTTTCTGGTACCAGGTCATCCTGGTGATCACGGGCGGTACAGGGAAAGGAACTGGGAAATGAA
Organism: Calopteryx splendens; assembly: GCA_002093875.1. Lineage (NCBI taxonomy): Eukaryota > Metazoa > Arthropoda > Insecta > Odonata > Calopterygidae > Calopteryx > Calopteryx splendens. The sequence goes on from LYUA01001667.1 coordinate 323,025, forward strand.
TGTTTTTATTTCTGTAACTTATTCTGAGTATAGCATCTTTGGCTATTGTGTTTTTTGAGTACTTCCTTAACTTGCAGTGAAAAAAATAACTTAAGAATATGTTTTTCTACTCGTTTTTTCAACTTCCACCTATTTTTCGACCATATTTATGATTAGTAAGTTTTGAAATCTAGGTATAGTATTATTTAGAAATTTTATATTTCTTTTGCGTTCTTGGATTATCGCCTTTACCCACTTGTAGGATTTTATTGGCTTTCTATTTAACTGTTAGATTTTACAGATATCTAGCTGCCTACTACATATTTCCATTTTTAAAGTTATTTAAAAACAATCGAATTATATTTCTTACAAAGCATCCAAGACAATCAGTGAAATAGAAAATAAGCAGATGCAAGTATTTTCTTTTTCTATCAAATCATTTGTTCTCTTTAGCTGTGGTTCTTCCTCAGTGCATGTTGTCAGTAAGGCTAGCTATGTAAGCATAAATCTAAAACATTTCCAGGGAGGGGATTAAGGGCCACTTAGCAAAATAATTTATTATTGACCACACATTTGTCGAATTAGTTTTATTATTTATTTTTCGAGGTTTAACTATGAAATTTAGTACAATTTTTCGATAAAGTGTGGCCTAACAGTTTGGTTGCCCACCTAGCAACCCCATTTGCTAAACCCTGAAAAATATCCGGGGAAGAGGACCCCATCCATAGGGGCGAGGTGGTAGGCCGCCCAGGGCGCCAACTTATGAGGGACGCGGGCGACGCCATCGAGGTGACTGCCAAGCTCGCAAAATTCGGGGATGCGCCAAAATTTAGATCCAATCGGCCCTGGGGTAGTGGTGCCAAAAAAGAAGTAAGGTTTCGGAAATGGCTGCCACTGCCCTCTCGGACTCATCGGACAAACTTGTTGTTCCCACTCGAGTTCTTTTCTTTACTAGGTTTTTAATTGTTGCCATCACTTATTGCTTGCAGAAATAGGATTCATTTAGGATTTTCGATTTTGGCGTATTTTTTATGTTATTTTTCCTCTGTTTTCATTTGTGACTTTGGATTTGGAAATAGTAGAGGGATCCACTTTATTAAGTTGAGCTTGTCACGGTTTTTCCGCATTTAAGGCTACACCTGCAAGACTTCTCTTCCAGTCGATTCAAATCATATGTAAACCAATATCTGAGAAAATGGCATTTCAAAAAAAGGCCAATCGGAGTGAAATTGACTATAGAATTGGAATCGAAATAAATCGCTTGGAAATTGAGATCGAAGTTGTTGTATGGGAATCGAACTGAACAAATTGGTGATTTAATCGATGGTGAATCAAATCGACGATTTTTTCCGTCCAGGCAGGCCTGTGATAGGATCAATAATGTTCGAAAATGTCTATTAAAAATCGCGGACTGTTGAAATTAAAGTATTCTATTTATAGTAATTCGCATTCGTAACATGTCTTTCGACTCTGTTTCAGTCTGTTTTGACGGTTGCCAGGTGTTTCAATGTGGCTTTAAAATATTAAAAATAGTTGCTATGAGTTTGGTGCCGTTTTGGTGATAGTAAATTATCTTCGCATAGAGACCTTTAAATAGGGCATTATTGATTCGTATAGTATAGTTTATTTGATTACTATCTTTCCGTTTTGTTTATGTAAAATGATTCTGGCCATACGTTTAGTTCATAGAAGTAGCGTGTTTGAAATTAGGTACGTTAAATATCATGGCTCAAGACGATTGATCTATATTAGATCAATCGACAGCAGATTATATCCATTCGAAATCACGAACTGGCATAAACGACTTATAGTAATCATTTTGTTTGTACACTCATACTTATTTTCTAATATATTTCCGTTCTCAATTCCTCCAAACAGAATATAATACATAATTTTGTCAATTTGTATCTCATTGGACTTGAAATGTTGTTGGTACAAACATCGTAAAGGAGAAGAGTGTCCGTGGTTAGGCATTTGAAACCTGTGCTTTAAAAAAATGTTTGCGCCTAATATATAGATTGTTACGGAACTATCTCCCGATTTCCGCAGTTCATCACTTTTTTTGCATCCGGCTTGTGGAATTCCATTGTGAATTAATGTTCGAAGGCAGAAAACGGGACGGTGGACATTCGAAGCAATGAACGGGGTGCGAAGATGAAGTAGAAAATAACTGCAGAAAGGACGAGTAACGGTTTCGTTTAACCTGGATTTCTTATGAATGTGCATAGTGAAGTGGTTTACTGCTTCGCTAGACAGATATGTATGGAATGGGCAGACGTTTCTGGGGTTCTCAAGATCTATCAAAGGAGAGTTGTAATACGTTTTTACTATTTTACTTTTATCGGAAACTTATTGTCTGATTGGAGTTAGTCTTTATTGAACGATTTGTGTTCTTACTTATAGTCATTTATATTATATTACGAATAGGGATATAGATCTCTTTATTAATTGCTGCTGAGAGTGCCGCAGTCACCGCTAGTGTCGTATGCATATGCTTTCTCATGTAGGGGTCTTCGTTCTGTAATTTTCCGTCTTTGTTTATTCGACTCATGCACCCCAATTGTGATTCACGTAGTTGGTGTATTAAACCTTGTACTCGAGAATGGAAAGTCTCACTCATAGGTGTATTGCTGATAAATAAATATTCTCAAGGTTTACCCATTAAATTAATGCACCGCACTTTTACCAATTTCTGTGCACGCACTGGTAGTTTTTCTTAATTAAATGGAAGAAAGTGTGCGTTCGCCAAATGAAGCTGTGGTTTTATTTGAAATACTTAACGATTGAACGGCACAGATTTTTTAAATTCGTTTGCCACGTATCTCATAGGCGATCTGGATGGAATTTGGTCAGAAC
>LYUA01001667.1:360785-376050 GCA_002093875.1 Calopteryx splendens
TTCATAATGGAAGAATTCCACCAAGTGACGCCTGAAACCGTTGATTACTCTGCTTTAGCTTTAAATCTAAGCAACCACAATTTTTCTGATTAGGGCATTGGGCTTATAACCAAAGGGAATAAGATTGTGTGTTACCATTGACCATCATTAGTAAAAATAAAGTAAACAAAGGATTAATATTAGGGGAAAAAAGGTTGGGTCAATAAGGCAGACAATCTATAACATTTGTAATAGGGTTGGACTGTCATATGGGACATCTCAATGCATTCTAGTGGACGCACTGAACATTAGACGAATTGTAGCAAACCTTGTCCTGAGACCATTAGGTTGAGGTGTGCCCTGAGCTGCAAGCAACAGTTAGAAATGACCCAAACTTCCTGTCCAGTCATAACTGCCAATGAATCATGGGTGTACAGTTATGAATCTGAAACAAAGCAGCAGTCTTCACAGTGGAAGACATTTTGGAATTCACAGACAGAAAAGAACATGGTGAAACGAAAATAACAAAAAAAATAATCATGTGCACTCAAAAGGAGGCTGCTTGGCATACTGGCAGCTGAATACACTCCAAGTGACATCTAGCAACAGAAATTCATACTGGCACTGTTTGGGCGGAATATTAAAATTCTCAACAACTTTGGGTAGCACCTCTTTTGCCATAGAAACTTCCATGCACTAGAATGTTTTCTTCTTTTTGCTTTGATACATAATATATGTACTACCTTTTACATAATAGCCTTTTTCTGACCAAATTGGTAATAATTTTTTCATTAACCTTCTTTTAAGGCATGACTAATGCTGAAGTGCTGCACCAAGTGGAACATGGTTATAGGATGCCATGTCCTCCAGGCTGTCCATCAGCTCTCTATGATATCATGTTAGAATGTTGGCACAAAGATCCAATGAAGAGGCCTACATTTGAAACCCTTCAGTGGAAGCTGGAGGACTTCTTCACCATGGAAGGATCTGAATATAAAGAGGCTTCAGCATACTGATCATCCCTCCTCCTCCACCACCAGCACCATGATCATCATCACTCTGCCACATATTCCTCCAACTATTCAACCTCATCTCTCTACCCACGACGGTCTGGGAACAACCATCAGCAGAATGCCTCTATCGTGTACTCAATGGAACAGCAGGCTAGCTCCTCATCTGGAGGATCTTATGCCAGGCGCACAGCATCCCTTGCACGAGGGTGTGCAGGATTGGCACAGGTGCCCCTACAGAGGCCTCGATCTGCCACCCTAATGCGCTGCCCCTGTCCAAGACGGCACATGCCCCTTTTTGCAGTTCAAGGCACATGGAGAGCTTCAAAGTGAAAGGTGTCAATCTAGGTAACACACCAAGATCTTTGGTACCATCCCAATGTCAGTACATACTTATTTTTTTTAAAGTCTCAAGAGCATTTTAATACTCATCATCTGGATTCAAATTTGGCTTAACTGCTATTTTAGAGGTGATAACTATGGAAGAAAAGCTATAATCATGCCAACAGGTGCCATTTTTTTCAAATTGCAAAAGGGAATGTGCTACCCTGTATTGTCACTATTTTTAGGGGGACAATTGAATTCATTTTATGTCCATTTTAAAAGCTTGTAATTGAGGTGGATTTTTTATTTTGATAAAAACTATAATTTATAGATTTGGAATAAAAATTTAATAAGGGAAAAAAACAGGTGGAAGTTGTCGGCTGGCAGTGATAATTTTATTGGCATTTCTCATTAATTATTGAACTACATTTGTGTGTTCATATTGATTATACTAAATATTTTTGTGCTGAATTTTGTTTTAGTTAATTTATAATATATTTGGAAAACACTCTGAGGACATGATTATGTACTTCAGTGGATCTCCATACATATGCATTGTTATCATTTGTAAGTAGTACCTAGGAAATATCCCTTCAATTCAAACTGCATTTTGCTGTTTAGCTACATTTTCTCATTTCAAGTGAGTATGTTGTTAAAAAGAAAACCAATGGCATTTGAGATGGGAAAGACCGTCTTTGAGAGTATTAGTGAGTGATATGAGGACAACTAAGTTTGTGGTCAAATCCCTATGAAAGTAGGGCTGAGGTGGTAGAGGAGGATATGGAAGGATATTGAATGTTAGATAAGTTGGATATGAAGAAGTGTTGAGCATGTGGAGGAGGAAATGGACCTAGTTGTTTAGGTAGTCATGGAAGGCTATTAGGTAAAGTTGGATTATTATATCCTAAGTGGGGTACGGTTAACATAAAGTTTGCCTTTAATGCCTCCTCTGTGGTGCTGGAGGTTGGATGAGGTGGAGGAGGCTTTTGGTGTGATGGGAATTCCACTTGTAATTAAAACATTTTGTACGTTATAGCAAATGTTAAGAGTATGAATTGGGTGCACATGCCATTTCCATTGCCCCAAATTACTTATGTATTTACATGTTTAAAGTGGTATTCTCATTTCCATGCCTTTTACTCATGTCCCTCTTATTTTTTATAAATACTTTGTCATTTAATGTACATAGAACAACTGTAAAATAATTAGGGTCTGGTGGGGGAGATGCTTTTGTTACATGCTAGTATTAAATGGGAATAGTTTTTTATGCTTTGATTAAGCAGGATTCCCAATGCCCTCAACATAATTTTATATTAAGTTCTCTCAGTTTGTAACCACATTTTTCCTGTTATATCAATCAATATAAAAATCACTTTTACTATCATAAAATCAATATTTTAGTCACGGAAATGTTAGCTTTAACAGGAGTTGAACCATGCTTGAAGTAAATTGAATTTATGTCAGTCATTGATTCACCCTCCTTTTTTATATCTGTCATAAAGATTGATAATTATTGAATTCTTAATGGCTGACATCTTTTAATTTATAAATATCTGATTTTCCTCTAAAATTGAGAATGAAGATAAAAATTTCTTTTTAAGTTAATTTTGTTGTTGTAGAATATTTTGAAGATATGGATTTGAAAATAATTCTAAAATGAAGCATTTGTGTTAGGAACCTCCCTGCTCCCCTTGGGTTTTCCAAGGCATTCTTGCACCCTATTGATTATAAGCTATTGGTCTCATGAGAAACTGATTTTTATATAGCGATGATTTTTATATTTACTGAATTAAACTTGTAAGAATGTGCTTTAAAATGCCATCACTTTCTTGCACTTTTTGTGAAATGAGCTTATTTTATAATATTTTGGAATCCTCGCTACAACTATACCATGTCTCACAATGCATGCTATCATGTTCATACATTTCATAAATATTGTGTTCAAAATGTGTAAAAATCATAGCTCTCTTTCTGTCTTAGACCCTATATCAATCCACTGTCTACTGCGTTGCAGTATTAAGAATTATGTTCTAATCCATTGATTATGGTAATGTACAGTGGATAGTGATTACTTGTTAAAGTTCCTTGAAGGGAGGATGATTTCATGGAGGTAGTTAAATGAACATTGACAGAAAAAAAAATGTTCTTTAAAAGGAGCTTGATTTCAAAGGGCCAATCAAATAATTTTTGTTCCCCCTTCTTGTTTATGAAAACTAACTCATCAGTAGAGTGTTTCTAAGTGTTTCAGGAAGCAAAATACCTACTTACTTTTTTAAGGTTAGTAGCTAATAATTATAATCCCGATCAGTAAAACATTCTCCATTTTAGTCAACTTTTCAACACACATAATTTGTTCATAGTGAATGGTGTGTATGATTTCAGTTCAGTGTATTTTTTTACACCGAACTAGATCTGTCCCAAGCCCTATGTATATAGTGTGATGTACATGCATTTCCTTTTGATAATGAGCCATGAAGGTGATGGGAACATTAAAAGTGTGGTGTGCAGATTTTTCATCACAGTTTTTTTATAACCTCATTTGTAACCTCTATAAATACAATACAGACTTTTCCACGGATGCATGTGTTGATTGCATATTTGTACATGGTTTACTTGTTTCCATGGAGTGTCATGATTTTTCTGTATTTGTGAATGAATTTTTATACTATCTGCATATGATGTGCTGCACAGTTGTATATATACACATTTTAGTTACAAACTTTGTGTCATGTATTTAAATTTCTTAGAATGCCATTTTTTAAGCTTTCATTTCTTCTGTTCTCTATTTCCAAATTTTCTTTCTATTGTCTTTATTGTGAACATTATTCTGAAATGTGTATTGATCAATTAGTTTGCTGTTTTAAAATATACCTACTATAAATACCTATTGACTGTGCTTTTTGTTATTGTATATTTTTCATGAACCCAGTGTTATCTCCATTCCCTATTTCAATTTGGAGAAATATATTGAAACAGTGTTCAGGTAAAGGGGGATTTATGTTGCCTTATGGGTTGATTCCTGGAAGTTTTCCCTATAGTCACTTGCAGTGGGTTTAGCACTAATCACAATCAATTCCTTGAGTCTCTCTCATTTGGCTGGGCAAGGCATTCACTCAGAATAACGTGAACCTGTTTACCCTACCTTCCCACAGCAAGCAAGTTATATGGTCGAATACCATATTTTCTCCTACTGAAACAAAGGGAACAAATAGGCTTGGATTTGGCTGCTGTGCAGAAGTGCGCTTCGGGGGCTTTTCAAGAATTGGATGCTGCTTGAATTCCCTTCCCAAATTCTCAAGTCTGTATGGAAATGCAAATTGTCACGAGTATGAAAATTGTTGATCACCAGTATAAAAATTTTCATATAATTCACTTCAGAATTGCTGCAATTTTTATTATGAAATAAAAGAGTACTGCTATCTTCAGTCTTTCGATTGCAGCCAGGAAACGTTTAATTATGTTGTGGCATGTTGCAACAGGTAAACATATATTGATTTAGTTAGCATGTAGAGTTATTCCATATTTTTATCCATGGAAGGATGGAGGTACATAAATACTACAAAATGAAGAGAATGGCAGAAGACTGAATCCTCCTGGTTGCAGTGACAAGGCGTAGCTTTCAGTGAATATAATATTTTGGAAAATTAAATTAGGTAATTATTAAAACCACACTCTTGCCTCTTATAAACTGGGTGTCTGAAAGAGATGATTTTTCCACTATGCTGTGTTTCATTAGTATAACAATGAATCTAAAAGTTATTACTGTTTTTAACTACTATTATTATTAAGTAATGTTGATATTGATATTTTATTCATTTTTAACCCTAAAGTAGGTGCACTGAGTGCACCAATGGAATAAAAAGTACCAAACCTTCAACAAAATAGCCTTATCGTGAACTGAGTGTGCCATATACCCTATGGGGCATCCTTATACTATGTATATACAACGCTTTCATGACTACATTTTATTTCACTTCGTCCTTAGATGAATCAATGTAAACCAAAGTACCCTTTGGTGCACTCTGTGCGCCGCGCGACCACTTAAAGGAGTCAAATTTCACAGAGCTCAGAAATTTGCAATTCCTATTATTAGAGAGTGTATATTATATTGTAACTTTTATTAGCTCAGATGCTTGAAAAACCTTATGTTTTCTCTCAGCCGTTGCCTGTGACAGTAGTCGTTGGATGTGTTCTGGTTTATCAAGAAGAACTCCCTTGGGTTTGGTGGCCAATGTAAGATATTTTTATGCAGTGGTCCAAAATATTATTTATAACACTATATTATAATGCATCGTTTATCTTTTTAATTTTAGTTATCATTCATCTGCTAAATGAGTTCTTTCAGTGACACTGTCAGATATTTACCAGCGTCAAAGTTTATGCATTTGTGAATTCAAAATATCTAAGGACTAGTTGACAAATTATGCAAGTTCGCTTTTTATTCTACGCTACCAAATAGAATTTCCCTTATCTGAGATATGCAATTTTTAGTTGGATTCAGTTTACATCTATTTCATAAATCATGGTAAATAATGAAACAATTTACAATGAAAGAAAGTGAATGGAGTGTGAAGCCACGTAAAAATGACATGACTACTCAATTATGGAACATGAAAAGTTGATTTTGTAAAGTCTTATATTTGCTCAGAATATGTATAAAATTTTTAAGTAGGGCACACAGAAGTTTGGCGGAACATGAGATAGCTGAGGTTTAGGAAGATTTTCCAGTAACAGCAGTGATTCAGAAGAAAATGAACACCATTCCAAAGAAGAACACGGCTTAGAATCTGACTTGCAAGCATCTTCGGAGTAATATGATTGTTCTGATGACGATGATTGTGATTTTTACCTAGGGAGGGATAAATTAGCCTTATGGAATAAAAATCTCGCAAAAGTAAGTTTAGTAGAACTGTTACGTGTAATGTAGTGAAAAAAATTCCGAATGCAAAGAAGAGTGGCCAAGATGTGAAAGATGAATTTTCAGCTTTTTCAAAAATTATTGACTGATATTATTGAAATGATATTGTACCACACTAATCTGGCAATTCAGGGGAAACGCTCTACTCACGTGTATTTTAGGGAAAGAGATGTAAAACGTACGAGTTAAAGTGAAATACATGTGGTTAGGGCTTTTATATCTAACTGGAATTAAAAAATTCAATCACTCCAACTTTCATGAATTGTGGACGGATGATGGAGCAGGTCTAGAAATTTGTCGCACTGTTATGACATACAAGCGATTTTTGTTTTTATTGTCTTGTATGAGATTTGACGACAAAAATTTGAGACACGAAAGAAGACAGTTGAACAGGTTGGTGCCAATAAGGTCTGTACTTGAAAAATTTATAAATAACTGCAAGTATTCATATTCACCAGGTGAATTTCTAACGCTGAACAAATAACTGGAGCCTTTCAGAGGTCGTTGCAGTTTCATACAGTATATACCTACCAAGTAAGTATGCTAAGTATGGATTGAAGATATTCGTGCTTGCAGATGCAAAAACATTTTATACTTGTAACTTAGGTTTATTGTGGAAAGCAGCCCTTAGGACCAAAATGGAGACAACAGTCCTAACAGTTCTTCATCGATAGTGCATAGACTGCTTCAATACGTGAAAGGTTCTAATATAAACCTAACTTGGGACAATTGTTATACAAGCTATCCACTGGCATTGTCACTACTGTAAGAAAAAGTTACTTTTGTTGGCCAGGTCGGAATGAATAAAAAAGAAATACCAATTGAGTTTCTCCCAAGCAGGAACAGAGAAATTGAGCCATTGGTCTTTGATTTACAAAAAAACTCACATTAGTGTCACAAGTGCCGAAAAAAGTAAAGTTGTGATATTATTATCAACAATGCACCATGAAGGTACCATCCACAGTGAAACAAAAAAAAACGGACGTTATAATAGATTACAACATTACAAAAGGAGGTGTTGACACTCTCGACCAAATGTAACAGAAACTTTTCTGTTTTGAGAAGAAGCAGAAGATGGCTGATGACATTGTTTTTTGGTTTACTGAATATGGCTGGAATGAATGCTCTTGTGCTTTACAGTGTTGCCCACCGAGATCCTCAACAAAAGTACAGAAGGGTGTTTTTGAAAAACCTTTCATTGAGTTTGCTAAAAGATCAGAATGAATGAAACTAAAAGAATGAAACAGAATCTAACGCCAAGCCTAAAAACAATAATTGTAAGACATGTACCAGATCCTAAGAATGAATATGAGGGAATGTGGGAAACAGCTAAAAGAAAATGCATGAATGATGAAGGCAGGACAGAGAGAGGGCATTGTATAAAGTGCAGACTCAGTAAAAACAACAACACAAAGCTGAAATGTAGCATATGTACAAAATTTATTTGTAAAAATCACATGGCTACTATTATATATGTGTTAATTGTATTGAGAGTAATGTTGATATAAGTGGATATGTTTGTTAGTTTATTCAAAATAATTCTCTTGGTTTTGAAACGAATTATAATATAAAGATTTAAGATCACTATAGTGAGATTTTTAAAAATTGTTTTGTTAAAGTTTAAAAGTCACTTGTAGAAATAAAGAGTGTACTATGAAAAAAGTTGGTAGCATTATGAAATAAAGTTAATTTTTCCATCTCTAGTCGATGGCGCAGAGTGCACCGCTCGACCACATAAGTGACAAAGGGGGGCATGCCTAGTCAAGGGTTAAGATGATGTTACCTCCCAATCTGTGGCTCAAACTCACAAAAATCTTCAAAGAAAGATAGTTTTTCCACAATGTGGGAGTGTTGGCAAACCTGTAATTATATTTCTGGCACAAGATGTTTTTTAATCTCTTTTTTTTTGCTTTGGAACAAAGTGTGTAGTTTAAAATTCCTCCACCAAATTCTATTCATGTAAGGACAATATTATTCCATATGTATTTGTGGCAGATGGTGCCTTGCCTTGGAAACCATAATTTTTCAATCCATGCCCTTTCAGAGGACAACTGTCTCCAAATGGAATCTACAACTATTGTTTGTCATTGGAATGATTGTGGAAAATTTTATCCAGAAAATTATTAATTCATGGTTTGAGATAACCACTGGTGGTTGGTGTAAAAAGCGATGGTGCTAGATAATCGTGTTGCTCAACCTTCTGAAGTAGAAAATGTTTTTTGTGGTCTTAACCTGTAGCATTTGGCTGAGGGCAGTTTAAACCAAAGATTAGATACCAAGGGAAAGATGGGTAAGTCAAAGTTAAAGGCCGTTTCCCAAATTTTACATCCCAACACTACTATGCACTATGGCAGAAAATGGAAATTTGTTGTGATGTCAGAGATTCCCATTTTTCACTAGACTTCTTTGTTTGTTCACCGCTCTGCCACATGTTATTCAGTAGTGCTTGAGTCCTGCATTGGTATCTTTGGTTTCTAGCGCATGGTTCCAAAGGAATTTTCGTAAAACCTAAACTAAAAAGATTTAGTACTTTTTCATGAAAAAATTATTATACATTATTATATTTCATACGTGCTCTCTTTCTTAGGTTTAGAAGGATCTGAGGAAGACGGGGTAAAAGAATAGTGAGCCTTTTCCCCATCTAGGTAGTGCTAGTGTTTCTACTGGCGACCATGCGACAAAATGGATCACTGCAAAAATTGGCGTAACTAGGAACCGGCTGCCCCATACCACTTTCAGGCCCATGGTTTAAACCTCCTTACTTAAAAGGGTATGGCATGAGCAAGAGGTGCTGTAAGACTTGTTTTTTGTTTTCTTATGTGTTGCAATAAATTCATAGATTTTGCCAATGGCATGAAAAAGGAATATTTTAGATAGCCTGATTGAGTAGAAAATTGACTGCTCAAATCTGATTATTAAACATTTAAAATATAGATTTCTTTGTACACATGAGAGTTTCAATTTTTTTCACAAATCTCTTTTCATATATGTACATATTGGAGGAAAAGTTCTCGGGTTTCCTCCAGTCTATTCGCCGGGAAAACCAGAGATCCTATGTACATATTATCCAGCAAACCACCATTAGATCAGGGGGTTTTAGTTCACCAGCCATTTGAGTAATAGGTAATTAATGGTATTCCACATTTTTTCTAAATTCAGTTCTCTTGCAATGTAGTAACTATGCTCTAAAACCTTGAACATATTTTCTCCATGATAAGTGTGTTGTTAATGTGCCTCTAGGTATATACTTTGTCCTCTATTCTTATTTCTACCCTTTGGAGTGTATGGAATTCTTTTCCAAGAAATTCATCACTGTTCATTCTTTTCAGATTTAATTAGGCCCCCACTCCTTCCACTAATATTGTTGAGATTGCTATAAAATAATCATTGGTTTGTGTGAAATAAAAATAAATCTATATGGGTCAACTCAATTATTCTGTAAATTCACTTGTTTATAAATTAGTTAATAAAAATTCCATTAAATGAAATTTATGATGATAGTGTAATTCTTTTCAAATAATTATACATCAAGTTAGGTCAGGTAAGACTGCACATAGAAATATGGGGTAAACCAGTCAATTGTTCTTTGAAGTTATGAATCATGTATATTCATTTCTTGGGGAAAATCAAAATCAGAATATATCAACCCAAAGTTGGTCAGTTGGGTTGGTGAGGTCACCCAATACTAAGCCCAACAGTGTGTGAATTTTTTTTTCTTGTGTGTGCCCGACTGAAATGGGGGTGTGTTTTATATACTGTCAAATACAGTATTTGAACTTGAGCTACAACTGTTTATGCATTTGCAAATTAACTCAATTTCCTTTCACTTTTAATAATATTACTAGTTGAAGTTTTAGATTTTTTGTATAGGAAGGAATTCAGAAACACACCTTAGTCCATAACATGTAATTCCATTTTGGGAGCTTATTCTTACAGTTCAGTCTGTATACCTGATAGGTTTATTGCTGCTGTTTAATAGGTAATCTTATCTCTAAGAACATAAAAATGTCTACGTCTTCTACTAACATAGCAAATTGATGACAAAGTTATACAAACTATCAATATCGTTTATCAAGTTATCACTACGAAAGGAAAATTAAATCCAATTGTATGCCATACAAAAGGCCTTCTTAGTCATCTGTCACTAAAGCTTAGAAGGTATAAAATAGGGAATGGAGAGGAGGGGTTACCCTGGAGGCTGTTTTGGGGAACAACTTGTTCAAAAATGAATTGGTACTCTGCAGTGGTTATTTATTGCTCCACTGTTGTTTTAGTGATGATATCACGAATTTTCAGAGGTGCTTTTTTCAATTGCAAGTAATAATATGGTGAAGAAAAGGCAACAGATTTGGGTTAAAATTCTAAAACATTTCAGCTTGTGAATGAATGAACACTCATGAAACAGATCTAAATTACATCTCCCTAAACCTACCAGCATTTTCCATATGTACCAATGTCTGTTTTGGTGTTTAAACCAGGCATTACTTATAATTAAGCCATTACTCCTGCAAAACTCCCATTGCTTTCTCACTGTGGTCATTTCTTAACAGTACTACCATACCTTACTCCCTTCAGACCACTGCATTCCAGTCACCCATCACTTTCATGTGTTTTCCTCCAGGAATACCCTTAGCCTTTTCCTCTAGTTGCTCATATACACTGCCTACTTCTTCCTCCATGTAAACCTGAATAATAGCCAAGTTGTTTGTTATTCTTTACTCACTATTAATAACATTCTATTATTCACATGCTCTATATTTACTACTCTTTAGCCTTCCATTTTGTTTAATACCACTGCTACTCCACTCCGGATCTCTTCCCCTCCACTGCAAATATCTCGGTAACTATCATTTCAATAATCCCCACTTTCTTTCATCTCACATTATACAATTCTAATGTCAACATTTCCTCTCTCCATCTCCTGTTTAATGTTTTCTAATTTCCCTATCCTCAGCATCATCCTAACATTCTAAGTCCCTATTCTGACAGCGATATTCTTCTCCTGGGTCTTTTCCGCTGCAGTTAGTTCAGCTGGGCAAGGATTTCATGTGATGACAGCCTAGGAGGCCTTGCCTCCCCTGCTCCTGGGCATGACACCCATGCCTGAGGGCTGTGTCCCATAGATGCCAGCTTTTTTTCACGTGTCTATCATTTTAGCTGGGAAAAAAATTTAGGTGGTTTCCCATTGACTTAAATAGTGTGTTTAACAAAACCTTCACTTAACTGGCCACCCCACTGGGGTCAGATGCCTTGGCAACTAATTCACTGAGGAAAAGATGCTGTGTGGACTACCTGTCATCTGGCTCCCACCCTTAAGACCTATCTGGCATGGAGACCCAACTAGGAGCAATTTTAATTGCTCCCACCAGCATCAATCATAAAGGTCAGAACACACAAATATTCCCACCATGTCACGGTTGTAGTCCTTGGAGAGAGGGTGACCTGTTATTTTGAAAAAAATAAAATCACAGCAATCAACCTGAATGTCAGTTTGGTAGGTAAGAGTAGAGCTCACTCAGTACTAAGCCCAGCAGCATCACAAATCTGGGTTGGGGGGGCGAGTTCCTTTCCCTGTATTGCCTGTGATTTCCCAGGGTGACCTGGTACCCAGAGGCATCACATGGAATCGAACCTGGGCCCTCCAGTTAATAGCTCAGTGCTCTACCCACTGGAATATCACACCCCTATGTCACATGATGTTGGTTAAAATAATTTTGTGTAAATCATTGAGGTGGTGAATATGAAATAGAAACAGAAAAAATGTATAATTTAACCTTAAAACTATGACAAGAATTATATTAAAAACAAATTACCACACTCAGATTTACATAATGGTAATCTACCAGTTAGGTTTCTGATGGACACCACAACTAAATGACTAGCATGACAATAACATCTCAACAACTCATACAACAATAATCCATTCTTCAATCTCATGTATTTTCTGCCACCCTTCATTCCATCCAACATGCCTATCTTTTCCTCCCTCTGCCTCACCAACATTCTCCCCTCGGTCACAGTCTCCAACACTATTACCACTATTAACACATATGCCCTGCTTCCATTTTTCCAGTTCTTTGGATTTCCCCCAAGTCTTTTTACCTCCCCTACCTTGCTAATCACTTCTTCTTTTGTTTTCCTGTCAATTCATTTCACTTTTTCTTTCCTTCAAAACCACCTCAAAACCTCACAACTTATGCTTGTCATCTTGCCTCAACAGCCATGTTTTTGAGCCATACAAAACCCCACTCATCATATAATGTCTTCACTACTCTTAGACCTATCTGGCATGGGAGACCCTACCAAGAGCAATTTTAATTGCTCCGACCACCATAACTCTAAGGGTCTGAACACACAAACCTCACCAAGTCAAGGTTGTCCATGGAGAGGGTCTGACCTGTTACTGAAGGAAAAATCAAATCACAGTAATCAACCCGAAGGAAATGCCTGATTGAACAGTTACGTAAATGGAGTCTCCAACTTATGTGCACACAAATTCAAGAATTTTACTGTGAAAAAAATCACTAATCTTGACTGGCATTTAAAACCAGACCCTTCACTTGCCACCAAAGTGTTTTAACTAGGAAGAGGACATCTCAGTAGCCTTTTTGGTTTAAGTACTCAGCTAAAAACTAATGAAATGAGTTTGAATCCTGGTCAGAGCATATGATTTTTTCATTGGAAATTCTGATATTTAAAACTTTTCAGTTGCGCAAGCATTCATCCTGAGGTCCCAAATTCGAACTGTTGTGCTTGAGTCTTCAGTTTTTCATTCTATGGCTCCATCCGCAAATGACATCACCCTGATTTTTACTCCTCCATGTCACTATTATCACCTTTCAAACCCCTCCCCAAGTGAAGTTTCTTTTTCAAATAGGTGTCCTTCTTCAGTATCTTTCTTAAAATAATATTAGAAGACACTCAAACAGCTGGGAATCACTCCCCGACCCCTTGCAGAATCTAGTTTCTTTGCATTATGATTTCATTCCATCCCCTATTTAGATTGTTTTGAAAAAGGATAACTATTATGATTGAATTTTCCTTCTTTGTGAAGAAATGAGGTCAAAATGTTGCCTAAAACTGAGTATGTCTTTGTTAGTAACAGAATATTCAGACAAGGTGTTTACCACCCATAATTAACAGCCTCAAGAAGATTATCCTGGAGATGCCTGTAATGGAACTACTTGCATTTGATGGACACCCATTTGGATTTTGGGAAGTGACATTTTTCTTTCAAGCTTCCTCCTTTCTCCTCGAGTCTGCCAACCCAGGGTTATTTTCCACAATTAGTCCAGACTTTCAAGGTTTTTCAGGTCTGTAGCTTCTAGAGTAGAGAGGCTGTAGTCTCTAACCCTAGTGCATCACGCATGAATTAAACAACAATATTTATAAATAGTAGTTTAATTATCATACAATACATATTGATTTATAATAGCAAACCTATCCCTTTATATCACTTGTGTTTGGATTAGGCTAATGCTTTTGAAGCAAGAATGCCAAAGATAGCTCAACAGTTTGTTTTGCCAAGATGTAATTACCACCAACTGCATTATTGTTCTTTATAACTAAATGCGTAATCAAAAAATAAAACAAAAGCTTTGTTAGTATTAATTAATTTCAGTGGTTTAATAGACTTATATTAGGATAGGCCAATCACTTTTAACATTCCCTAATAAGAGACTTCCTATAGAATTGATTTACATAAATATAATACAAAGCATTACAGTAAACTTGAAGCCATGGTAGCATTTATTAACAATAAAAAATATGGAAAGATCTCTATGGGCAAAACTGTGCAGATCAACAATAATTTAATAGCCACCATGGTTTAAGTAAAGTTGCAAGAAATATTTTTCATTTTGGAATAGGAGGCGAAGCCTTTAGCAAATTATCATTCATCCAAAAAGTTCAAAATCTTCCCACATAATTGTGACAGTAAATAAAAAGGCACACTAATTTTAGTTTGCCCAAGACAAAAGCTCTTTCATATCTTCATCATCCTCCTCTTGTTTCTCTGAAAAAAATAATGCAATATCCAGAATAAATTCAAGCTTGTATTATCCATGATTCCAAGAAGTCAAACCCAAATTTCTTAGTTTAAAAAAATGCAAGTTAATTCACACAGACTAAGATGAGTAGATAAAACAGTGATTGGGTCAACTTTTAATATATAGCATGCAAACGATGACCTGCACTTCAATTGAAAATATGCTAAAATATTAGTTCAATAAAATTATATACCCTAAAAGATGGGAGACGTTTTAAAGGAAAAACAAGGCAGTATGTACTGTAAAACTCTATTATTTTGATCACTCCTTATTTCAAATATATTATTTAAAGGGAAGAACAGCCCTCTGTCATGCTTATTATAGAGTACATATAATTTGAAATATGATTATAACAAAACAAAATCATGATATGGTTGTGTGACCCAAAAATATATTGTTTGTATCACAATTATTCACAAAGGTGTGTTGTCTTTAAGCTTTTGGATACTCAAAACCTTTCCTGTGAACATGGAAAGGCATAAAAACTTCATTTTTAATTACTTACAAAAATAAGTACTTACAAGTTAACTTCCTTCTGATCTTTTAATAGACAACTAATAATAAGAGAATAATAACTGGAAACAAAATTAATAGAAGTTGAATCTTGGTTCACTAAACCTAATACAAAGGTTAATTCACTATGCTCAAGCAAATGGTTAGTTTCTCAGTGTTCGAGACATTCTGCCAGTACTAGAGCAGTATTTCCAATTCATACTCTCCCCTTAAGTATTTTTGGTAGTAAAACTCATCAAACAATATTACTATATTGGAAATTAGTTGATCAGATAAAACAGTAACTAACTAATTTAGAAATTCCATACTTATCCCATAGTTAATAACAAAAACCTCCAAAACACATGCTCCTTTTCACACTCCCAGCAGGAAAATACATGTCTATAAACAAACATTATCATAACTTAAAAGTAGGAATGGGTCGAATCCACTATTTCCTCGAATCCGAATCTGGGATCGAATCTTACAGGATT
>LYUA01001667.1:448781-459885 GCA_002093875.1 Calopteryx splendens
GGGAAATGCCGCGACAGTAACTTTAACGGAGCCACTCGCGATTAAATATTATATTACTTGCAAGCATGAAGTACATATAATGACATTTTAATTAATTGAGCACATTTTTACAGTACAAATAGTTAAAGCTTGCTTAGACTCTTCTGTAGTTTAGGAACATAATCAGCATTTTTTCATGGTGTAATCCTTGTGTAGAATTAGTTTTGCAGTACATATCCTCAACCTAATGTAGTGCAACCTGTGCATATCTTGAGGTATATCTAAGAAATATTAAAGATAATTGATATTGTACGTGAGTAAGCAACTATATTTGATACATTATCAACTAGTAGCCATTACATAAGTACCATATATAGAACACGTATTAATCTGGGGGTTAAAAAACGGGTTTTTAAACCAAACTTTAAGTTGAACTATACACAAGTATGTACTGTAATTCTCTTTATTTTTTAAAACCAACCTTGTAATTAATTCTTTCACACTTAGGTGTTTTGAAGGTTTCTTTTTTTGTTAGACTTTCAGAAATTTGCCATTGATCTACCTGAAAGATAGCACTTATTCAATTACCATTAGGCAACCACCAAATTACAGTATAAGAAAAAAATGAACTTAACTGTACACCAGTTACCAGATGATGAATTCAAATCTGAGGTATCACTTTGATATTTTATGCTGTGCTCTGTAAGTTGAAGATTCAGACTTTTATCTAAAAAGACAAACTGCCATTAAAGAAAATAATTCTTCTACTCTTGTTGATATCAATACTCTCTGTAACTTTAGTTAAACTATATCAACAATTTTATTTTAAAAATCATCATTTTTATCTAAATGATGGAGATTAATTCAAATTATATACAGTTTATAGTAAGCCATCAGTCAGCCAAAAGGTTAGTATGAAAAGTGATAAGGTAGTGCTCACTTCATTCTCAAGCAATGAAATCATTTAATTGCGTAGAAGTGAAGTAGTAGGATGTGAAGTGTCACATCCTTTCTTGAATGCCACTGTTTTTTTCCCTCAAAAATGTGATAACTAATTGGCAACCATGCTTCATGAATGTATCTGTTGCTATGTTTAATGCTTCAATTTATTTTGAAATAATCTGTGTTCCTATAGCAAGTGGTCTACTCAATAGACTTCCAAGCACTTTAAATGCAATTGCCATAGACAAATACCTTGTGGTAATGAGAATATCGACTTTAAATTTATTTTTTAAATCAAATTTAATTTAAATTAACCTATCTTAAGTATAAACACATAGGATGGAGTCACCACCCAATTAACCATCAGTATGTACACTTTCCTTGACCATTAGCCATGGTGAATGTGTGATTGTTGAACAGCAGGGAGCCCACCCCTTAAGTGACTAATCGTGATAGAAAAGCTAGTATTGAGTTAAGGGCCTGTAAAATATAATAATGAACAATAGAAAAAATTAAATTATCATTATTAACTAATATTTCTCCTGCATGTTTAGCATTAAAACTACCAATTAGATTGTGATATTTAAATTTTAACTCATTTTATGTACCAGTTATTGGTGAAATTTGCCATTCCAAAGAATCCAGTTTGTGATCTGAGAAAGGCGTACTGACTAGTTTTCCATTCAATTTCCATTCCTCTTTAGTGTCTTCTTTTTTCAGATTTACATTACACACTCTGAAAATTAATGTGTTTATGATGTAATTATAAATAAAATATCTTCATAATACTTAAATGTGATCACACAAAAGTTGGTCAAATTGCCTTTATATTTAAATAAAATACTATGTTATTGACTTTTCTTGAGATTCATTTAGTTCACTTCAAGTTTTATCTACAAATGTGAACATTTCCATCTCCTATTAGTTTCATCTTTCCTTTTTCTATTACAAAATAATGCCTTATGAGCAAATATGAGACAATGTAAATGAAAATGTAATAATTAATGACAGAGTTATTTAGTCAGGCTACAACACAGATTGGCCAGCAACTGGGGAGCTGAAATGACACTTGAAAATTATTTAGACTGGGAAAAAACAGAAAAGATGACTCAGATCCAAATTTCACTTCATTTCAGGGATAACCTGAATGTGAGGAATTTACTATAAAGAGGGCTATATTACTGTATTTTTTTAACATAAGTTATTGTGCAAAAATTTAATTTTATATTATATTGTTTGTTTAATGTGTATGTGGTACAAGATTCTTTGATTTAGCTTCAGTAGTCATCAGCAGCAGATGTTGCAAGGTGATATGTGTTCGGTTTGCCTATGGCAAATGTTTGCATTCCATGAATGTGTTTCTTCACATTGGGAAAAAGTCACTTGGGGCAAAGTCTTGACTATAAAGAGAATGAGTAACACACTTCACAATGATTCTCTTGATATATTGAGGAACAACATTTGTGATGTGTGGCTGTGCATAATCATGGTGCAGCATCCAGTCTGATGCTTTGAAAT
This sequence comes from Calopteryx splendens, assembly GCA_002093875.1. NCBI lineage: Eukaryota > Metazoa > Arthropoda > Insecta > Odonata > Calopterygidae > Calopteryx > Calopteryx splendens. Next base: position 451,221 of record LYUA01001667.1, read on the forward strand.
AGGGCCTTGGAGAATTTTCAGTACATCCCTATAGTATGTAAGATTTGGTGTTTTCCTGACACACGATTCTAGTGAAGTCTTTGTGGGTTTTCCACCGGGTCAGGTTTTCATCTTCCAACATTTTGAGTGCTGACTCCACCATTGTCCTCAGGGCGTTGATACCAGGCATTATTTTGGACATCCTTATATAGGATCTGCTTGGGCTCAGGTCACTACTGATTGGCTGTTGCTCATGTAAATCACGCTAAAATAATTAGCGGAGCAAACGGATACCGGTTTTTCTGAAAAAAGAGGCGATAGAAATCCATCTCAAGGGAAAAAACTTTAACCAAAACAGGATATGCCCTCAGCCAATCATGGAAGCCAGTTCTCCAGAAAATAAAGATGGCTAGGAGGAAGAGTGAGAATGTGAGCAACAGCCTATCAGGAGTGACATGAGGACAATAGCGGAGTCAGCCATTGAAACGTCGGAAGCTGAAAATATGACCCGGTGGAAAACCCACAAAGACTTCACTATAATCCCTATAGTATGTTTGATTTATGGTTGTGTGTGTTGGTGTGACAGCTGATACACCATTCCCTGAATATCGAAAAATGATATGACCATAACTTTCCCTGCAGAACCCACCACTTTGGCTATTTGGTGTTGGTGATGTCAGAGATTTCCACACAGAGCTTTATAGTTTTCTCTCTGGATCAAAAATGATGTAGTCAAGTTTAATCTGCAGTAATAACCCTCGAGAGGAACTCCTCATCTTCCTGTGGAATCAACTTCAACTGTGAACAAGCCTGCACACAAACATGCAGTTGCATATGCAGTCTCTGAACCCACTGGGCACAAACACATTTCACATGCAATTTCTCCTTTACCAAACTGTGGTTGGCACTCAATGAAACTTTCAATAAGAGTTGCAAACCAAAGTTGTTGAGATTTGGAATATTCCACATAAACCGATAGTAGTACTAACTTCTACCGCAGTAGCCCCTTGGTGTGTATTTCAGCTGCCATTGTGCCAAGTGGCATCTTCGTGAGAGGACACATTCTTAGTTTTTTTAGTTTTTCTTACACAGTTCTTCTCTCTGCCTGCGGATTCCGAAATGGCTACTGTGGAGGAGTTAAGTTTATCTGCATTAAGTTTTGTTTCAAGCTCTATAAAACTTCAGCTGAAACCTACCAAATGATAAAGGAGGCTTTTAGTGAGCAAGCTCAAAGCCAAGCAAGAACATTTGCGCGGTTTAACCTTTAAGAGGTGGATTTAAATTCCACCTGTAGGTCCTAGCAGCTGGATTTAAATTAAGGTTCTTAATAACTTTTGTTTTTATTCCTAAAATGGCTTGTAACTCTGTGTCTATTGGTGTCAATTTGTTCAATCAAAAAACATTTTGTTCCTTAACTCTATCTGCCAAATGGCACTCATATGGCCCATTTGGCATATAGCCACTACTATGGGTGGGTCATATATGTGCTGTTTGGTAGATAAAAGGTTAAGGATTTTAAAGATAGCCGGGAATCTGTGTAGGATGACAAAAATATGGGTCAACCATCATCAAGTAAAACTCCTAAAATGATTGCAAAACTGCATGGAGTGTACCTTGAGGACCAAATTCAGGGTTGGACTATTATACAGGACATGTCAATTCATTCTAGCGGATGTATTCGACATTGCAGCAAATTTTGTCCTGAGAAATTTTGTCAGCAGACAAATTGCAGCAAAGTTTGTCCTGAGACCATCTGGTTGAGGTGTGCACTGAGCTGTAAGTAGAGGTCCGAGATGGCCCAAACTATCTGTACCGAGTCATAGCTGCTGACGAATTATGAGTTTACAATTATGACCTGGAAGCAAACCAGTAATATTCCCAGTGGAAGACATTTCAGAAGATTAAAAGAACACGGTGTAATGAAAGCAAAAAAAAACTAAGAAATGCATGCACTCACAAAGATGCCGCTTAGCAGACTGGCAGGTGAATTACCTTCCAAGAGGTAGAGCAGCAGGAGTTCCTAATACTACTGATGGCCAGAATATTTAAAAGCACCCATGATAATGGACAACCAGATCATGCACAGGTTACACATGTCTCCTATTCCTCCAGTCTACTCCTATCATCTGCAATGTTCAAGATGAACCCAATTTACTCTGTCTCAAACGCCTCAAATTCCATGAAGTAGACAAATCCTAATTATATTCTATATTCCTTTGAATCAGTAACTTTATACTGCTATATCATCATGTGTGCCCTTACCCTTCTTAAATCCAAACTGATCCTCTCCTAAGTAATCGTTTGCCCTCTTCTCCATCCTTTTATTAATGATCCTGAGTACTACTGTTGCTGTGTGCAGAATCAACCTAATTCTCCTATAGTCCTCACAAGCTTCTGCTTTACCCCTTTTTGGAATGGGAATAAACACTGATCTAGCTAAGTCTTCTGGCTGCATTCCACCCTCATATATACTGCAAAAGACCCCATAAAAACTCTTTCTTCTATTTTTTCCTAAAGTCTTTTGTAATTTTGCATGAATATTATCTACTACCTCAACCTTGACCAATTTCCTTTCCTTATCGGCCTTCTCAATTTTTAAATCTGGTGTGCCTGAGCCTAGGTTATCTCTTTGACATCATATTCTATTTTTATTATTGTATTTTATTAGATAGGGTTTAGAAGTGTAGCAGTGTTTTTAAGTATTGAGACTATGATTAACCCACTTTGACCATTAATTGCTAATTATAATAATTTAATTTAGGAAAATATATAGGTATTTACTTTCATGTATTTAAGTGTTGTCATATTGCTTAGCATGTTGTATGTTATTAATGTTTGAAGTAAGCACAATTGGCATAACTGGGTACGCCTGCCCCCTCATGAGTTGGACTGACCCTTCTTACAGTGAAACTTCAAAATTTCCATATGGAAAATTGTAGCTATTCCCTAAGGACGCTATGACCCCACCTCTAAGAAAAATGTACCAGTTACATCAGTAGTAAGCACTCCAGTTCTTTTCTTTATTTAAGAAATTTGGGTATCAAACGAATATCCATTCATGCCAATAGCTTTTAATTGATTTTGAAATTAAAACCAAAATGAAAAATATTTACATTTTTGCCAAAAGCACCTATGTGTATCTGTTTAGACCACTGTTGCTCCTTAGATCCCTTGATATAATAAATATATGGACCTGAAATTAAACGAAACATAATTAACGAGTGTTCGTAAAACATACCTTTCAGTCAAAACTGGAGAACTTGAATGAAGAAAATCTTCATTTGTTTCTATCGCATCGCCGCCGAAGCCTGAAAGAAGTGTTTGGTCGTTAGTGTTGTCGTAAGAATTGCTATGATAGTGGATGTACATATTTTTTGCTCTTTGGTGTTAGCTTCAAGAGTTACAATATTCTTATATAGTTGTTTCTTATTGATAGATAGTCGTAAATTAAAGTCAAACCTTCGCTATCTATCCCTCGAATTTCTTCTATTGGTCGTAAGAATTCTTGTTCTTCAGAAATCGGCTCTAGCTCTCCTACGGAAGAAAAGACGTACCTTCTTTTATTTTTGGAAGAAATTCGCTCATATTTTGTGGAACTATTCAAACTTACGTTTGCCAAACTTTGGTGTATTTCCCATTAAAGCTTGAGTAAAGCATGTATGAAGTCGCTCCTCAAAACGGTTATTATTCTCGTTTGACTGCTTGTTCATTTTCTTGAATATTTTTGTGTTACAACGTTTCATTGCCCGATTTTGAGTGATTTCCTCGGTAGGCACTAGAAAAACGAAAGTTCGCACAATTACTTACCTATACCACCTTTTGGGAGATGAATCAAAATTAAATAAAATATGACAGATGCCTCTCGTTAGTAACAGTTTACCTAATTAGTTAGTGTGATTGTCGAAAATAAATAATGACTTTCTTCGAGTAATTAACCTCTTCCGCTAATTGATGACATGGAATTAGTAAGTATGAATATTATAACTGGTCTCCGTGGCAGAAACCCGGTAACGTCCCTTTTTCGCTATTATTGTAGTTATTTATTCTCATTTATATTTTTATTGATGTTATCCCTCGGTAAATTTAACTGATTCACAAATTAAATATAATGCGCATGTCCTATTAGCTGTCCATTAAGGTTTAATCTTGACGCATTACATATTTTTCTCCTTTCTCACCACATAGGGCTACCTCGATAATACGCATGGGTATGGTAGCACGCTGTCTCACAATCAGGCGAACAACATTTTCGCCTATACTCTCTATTCAGCTAGGTTTTCCGCTGGCCTGGGAAAGAATATGTACAGAGAAAATTCCCTTCGATAATCAATACAAGAATGTCATTTTTAAGATCATCGCAACAATTCTCCACATCACATGACGCCACTTACGGTGAATAATAGGCGATCCAAAAATGCGTCGTGAAAAATTGAACAATTTAGTCGATTTAGTCAGATTTTTTTATGCGTTACTCGAAAGCGTTTCGTTTCCAGTATCCCAATGCCCTTGCAATAATAGGAATATCTTCTGGAATTCCCCTTTAATCTGAGTATTTAGTTTTCTTCAGGGACCTGCTGGGATATCATCTCTTGCGAATGAAAATGTCAAATCTTTTCCCGGTAAGTCGCTTTTTGTAGTATCGGATAGAGAAAGGAGCGAGGGGTAGCTAAATCTGACGATTTAGAAGAGAGAAAGGTACCGTGTCATTTAATGCCAAATATTACTGCAAGAACTAAGAGGAGCGAGTTCTTTTTGGGCCGACCCCGTGAGATATTTTCTCCATACGCCCCCGAGTATGACAACACAACGTCGGACCAGAGGTGTATCTTGTCTAGTGTCACCCGGGGGTAATCCGCGAACATTTTAGCCCAACTGCACCAACCCTCTTCTATGTTGTCAAGTTGTCACTAACTGTGTATGATAAGGAGTGGTAGCCATCGAATACGGAATTTGGTTGCGGAAATTTCTGCTGCTCATCTTGTCTTTCTGACTGCAAAATTTTAAATACAACCCGTGAAATTTTAATCCTCGCATTTAAGATGAATTATGTATATATTGCATTAAACACGTAAATTTATGTTCATAGTAAAGAAATATTTTACTAGGAAGAATCACCACAGCTTCCGACTGGTCTACCACTTGGAGTAGGGCTGCATTGGGCAGTATTTTTTGGTATTTTCTTAGGAAACTCAGATTTATTACTTTCTCATTTATGCATTAGATTTTCACTCCTAGTTCCATCCTACCCATTAAGCCTACATCCTGTGAAAAAGGGGAAGTTATCAAAGAAAATGCAATCACCTTGCAACTGACCACACTAATCCTTAAAGGCCACAAATTTAGCTCAAAATCTCTCTCCCTCGCTTGAATATTTTGTTCCTTGAACAATCAGATATTTTTCAAGATAGTGTATGGGATATTGGTGGCCATTTTCAAATATGCAATTGGTATGATTGTTGGTCAATGACCCTCTTGTTGCTTCTTGAGGATACATGACTAGGTGAACCCCAACATATTGAAAGGTGTATTTCTAAAAATGCTTACTTCTTATTGGTTCAAAAAGTGTTGCTCCTTCTCAATTTTATTTATTGAAGCAGCTAACTTTTGCTGCTAAGTATGGAAGGATTTCACATTCTTTGATCCATTCAAATAAGAAAATAAAAGAGCTCTCCAGTAATTCAACCATTAACACTGTGAGAGGTGATGGTACATCATAGAGGGAGGGTATCATGAGTTAACACTGATTGAATGATAGGTTAAATTGGTGTATACCATTATTCAAATAACTATTTTACATGAAATATGCAGCTTTATATATTGAAGTTAAAGGGAAGTCAATAGCATTTCAATGTTTGCATTGTAATTTTAACCTGGAAGGGGATATCAGTGAAAAAAATGTTTTAGCCTATGCCATGGAATAACATTTAAAAAAAATCATAATTCATAAAGTGGGAAAAATGTTTTACAATTGAATTATGATTTTAAAAAATTCCAATGTAGTCTACAGAAGAAAATTACTTTTCCTTTGGCTATTTGCAAATAAAAATATCTTCCAAACACTTCTAGCTCAGGAGCAGTATACAGGAACAAATTTGAGGACAGTGGTTTGAATGAGAATTTTATCTGTGCCTGCTCCTTACTTCAAGCCCATTATTAATTTCAATGGAAATCCCTAAATAGGGAAATTGTTTAACCAGTGCATAATTTTATTTTTTGTTGCAGGAAACATGCAATAAGACATTGACAAGATTGATTCAGATTTAGACAATTTTTTAAGTTTTCAATCAAAATCTGTGGTATTTTAAATTTTTAATGCATTATTAAGAATCAATTTTTAACTTTATGTTCAGGGAATGTCTACTTTTTCTTAAAAGGAGCTCAAAAACATGGGAGTATGAAAAATGACCTAAATAATGAAGACAAGTTTTGGTTGGCATTTCCAATTTCAGCCCACTATACATCATAGTATAACAAAAGGACATTGTAGCATTGGTGACTCTCATTTCACGAACAAGCATTGGTGATTTGATTCAAGGAAATTATTCCTTGTTAATGATACTCTCTGTATCGAAGGAACAGATCAGCATTGATTGTTTTACCTTTGTTCTTGCTTGACATGCCTTCTTCAGATAGTCAAATTTGGAGTCTTCCTCCAAGATGATTGTTGTCTGGCTTTTGATTCATAGCTTGGAGAAATTTATAGATATAGTCCGTGATATTTCTTTTATAGATGCCTATAATTCGAGGGACTAAATTAACCCTATTAACTTAATTTAATTAAAGTTATATCAATAAAATATGAACATATGTTGGCATTATTACTGTTGTAGAAACCTTGAAAAAATTATTTCTTAAATATATTGTTTATTGCAGGTTTTATCAAATGAAGAGTGGATCAGATTGTGGGATCATATATTAGTAAATGAGCCTTCATTTCTTCTAGCAGCAATTCCAGCATATTGTATAATTTGCAGAAGTGCTCTTCTCAGATGCAAAAATCTAGATGATTTCAAGGTATCCACCCAATTTCTGAATTTATTTTCCTGTCTTCTGAATAATTTTATTTTTTAATTTATCTTGCTATGGTTATTAATTATGGAATGTTTGCCAACTATCATTATTATTATCACTTATCATTGGTGAAATAATGAGAATAGAGATGTTATGTGTGGGATGAAATACACAATAATAGACAATGCTTAACTTTGATCAATTTGCTATCCAGGTCCATTACAGTACATGGGGACAGTAGAGAGAAAACTCCTATACTAATATTTGGATTAAGTAATTGAAATAATGGATCTTTAAGAAAAATATTTTGCTCTTGGAAATGGTCAGATCAATGTGAAGCTTGCTTGCACAGTATTCCTTCCATGATTGGCCCTACTTGTCCCAGTGGTATGAGTACAATGAAAACAGCTTCTCGTGGATTCAAATGAAAGTACTATATGATCCTACTTTGCTTCTTTCTTGGTAGCAGAGCAGTTTTGGCTCAATTACTTTTAAAGCACAATAGCAATGGAGTGGAGATGATAGAGGGGTAGTTAATTTGGAGTAGGTTCTTAGTGGAGTTAGTTCCTCGGAGTGGAGGAGGTACTGGAGCATTCTTGATCAAATATGGCTATATATACTTGAATAAAGCAAAGAAATGAAAATAATGCATACATTACTTTTTTCATATTAGGGTACAGTAGATATATTTATGAAACAATAAATGGTGCTATGTAGGGGAAAGGAAAACTTTATTTTCAGTATTTTTATCTGTTTGTAATTAAATCATTTAAAAATAGTTTTTATTTTTATTTATTAAATATCAGATTACCCATGGCTACTATAAAGAAGAAATGTCACCTATACAACTTTGAGTATTTTTCCTATGGTTTTATTTCTTCACCTCGGGGAAAAATGATACCGATATATCTAATTTGTATGGCTACACTTTCAGTGTAATGCACATGAAATTGTTCATGCTACACCTTTGAGGAACTCGTCAGTATCAAGGCATATTAATGAAATGGCGTATGATGTGGAAAAACAACTAATTGAACAACTGAAAGTCAAGACGTTTGCCCTGCAACTCTATAAATGAACTATATGCAGCAAGTGAGCCCATCTAATGGCATATGCTAGGTTTTTGAATGGTGATATACTTGTTGAGGAAATTATTTATCTTGAATTCTTAAGACAGGCACCAAAGGAGAGAGAATTTTTGTATAAATTAAGAGTTATTTCTAGAAATATGAAATTCCCCAAGAAAATATAGTTGCTTGTGCAACTGATGGTGGAGCTTCAGTGGTAGGTAGATGCAGAGGATAGGTACATTTAATTTTATTGAAAAAGGTGTTCCATAAGCTTTTTGCTTGCACTGCATGCTTTTCCATCTACATTTGGTTGCAAAATAGTTGGGGGGACATTTGTGTGATGCACTTCATATTGTAATAAAAGCAGTCAACTTTGTAAAATCAAATCCACTTCAACATTGTCTTTTCAGACAATTTTGTGAGGAAAATGAAGAAGGATTTGAAAGCTTACTAATACACAAAGAGACCCGCTGGCAATCCAAAGGTAATTGTCTTTGTCATATAGGTTGAGATGGAAGGAATACATCGAAGAACTCTATCAAGGCCCCAAACCACATGAAGATGGCTTAATTAGAGAAGAAAACGAAATAGAGGAAGATGAACGG
>LYUA01001667.1:510666-522265 GCA_002093875.1 Calopteryx splendens
ATGATCAAGCTTTAGTTAGCCAATCAGCCAAGGGGTTGCAGTCGTTACTTAGTTCACTAGATACAGTGTGATAGGTATGGGATGAAAATAAATAAGAAGAAAACGAAGGTAACAAGCTTCTCAAAACATAGGAAACCAAAAATAAGCATTAAAGTGAGAGGGCATAAGCTTGAGCTGGTAGAACATTTTAGCTATTTAGGCATCGTTTTGGATGAAGATGGGCAATGTGGTAGGGATATTGGAAGAAGAATCGAATTAGGTAAGGAAGCTATTATGAGGAGGAGAGAATTGATGACAAGAACCATAGGCAAGGATCTAAAAAAGAGACAAATGAAAACTTTGGTATGGAGTTTATGGCTCCAGGTATTTTCCATATATACCCAAGTCATTTGTAGTGTTTAACCTAGGTATTAGTTATAATTAAGCCATTCCTCCTGCAAAACTCTATAGCACAATTGAATATTCATACTTAATTGTAAATCAGCTGCATATGTATTTAATATGGCAAGTAAAGTATGCAGTAGGTAGGCCTAATGTCATAACTTGGAGCCTTCCTTTTGGAAGGTTGTTTTTATTCTTATGAGTTAGCTCCTGGGAAATCTGACAATGGACTAAGATTTTTCAGGATTCTACTGGGTCCAAGGCCTGCCTGGAGTAATGGAGAATTTTTGAAACTAGGAAAATTGATTTAATTTATTTTTGTACAAATTATGTTGTTAAGTTTTTCCTGATAATAGCCACAATATTTGAATTCAAAATTTATAATGTGTTGAGAGATATGCCTTTCTCCCATTGTTTACACAATTCATTTTTACTTTTCGTTAGGTGTTTTCTCTTTAAGTGACGATATTTATAACAAGGAGCAAGAAGCAATAAGAAGAGCAATGGAAGCAAGGTTGAAAGTTTTGGGTGGAAGACCAACATGCCCAGCATATAAAACCAGCTTTTAGAAAAATGTACTTGATTAATAATAAGTATTTTGCAACCAAAATGATTTAGTTATTTTAATGATAAAATATGATATTTTTTTAATGTTTGAATAAAATTAAATTTTGTACCTTGGTGGTGTTTATCAGTAAATAAAATCTCTGGAGAGCCCTTATATGATTGTTTTTGTCACTTGGTAAAATTGCACCTAGTTCTAAGAACAATATTACTTCCTATATGATACTCATTACATCCATGAATCCTTTGTTTTCAGAAAATACCTCACAGTAGTTTAAAGGGCTATCCACAAATTGGGAAATGTGATATTGTCAAACACCTCAATACTTTCTCTCCAAAATGTATCAGATCTCTGAACTGTTATTTTTCAGTAAATCGCACACATAGAAAGGGCTATCCCACATTTTAGGGAATGTGATCTTTAGCTATATTCTTTCAATACAAGATCCTAGAAATGTAGGTAAATATTAATAATTAATATAGTTAAATAAAAATTGTCCGATTCGATAAAATGGTAATACACGTAATTATGTAGTTAACCTAAGTTCTTCCAGTGAATTTTTTAATCTATTATTCATGGTATGGCATCTATTGAATTGGTATTGGATATTGAATTTGAAAAGCATTTTTAAATGTACTCTACCAATGGAAATTTTAAAATTAAGTTAATACCAATGTAGTATTACCAGTATCCTGAGCAGTAAATTAAATGCAAAATGCATAATAGAGTTAGGTCAGTAGGTGCCTACTGGATTTCTCTTAGAATATTTAGTATACAATAACAATGTAAGTATTTCTGATTTACAAATTTAAATGGTCAGCAACCTGTATTTTTCCACTAGTCTAATTGAAACACTGAGTACTCTTACACCCTTGCGATTAGCATTTCAAGATAACAAAAAGCTACTACTAGAAAACCTAATTGTCATAATTCAGTATTTAGTGGAACAGCTGCATTGAAACTCAATATTGGGCAAATCCAGACCATGGTTCATAGGCTACCTACAATTAGGGTTTAGTTCAGAGTATATAGTCAATAGGAAAACCCTTGACAAAGTGTTGCTCAGGATATTAGTCTGGTGGGAGCATGCTCCCTAAACATGGTCCTCCTTTTGTTTTAAGGTGTGTTTTGATTCCATTTAATTCAGTAGATGAAACAATGACATATTGCCCTGTAAAATTTTTAAATTTTACAATGGTGGATGTTTTTTGCCCCCATGGACACTGTCAATACCAATAGGGTAGTTTTCAACATCTAAGAGCATTGAATTTAATTAATGAGGCAAGTTGGTGTTTATAAATGTGTCTATTTGACAATAAATTCTGAGAGGAAGTAAGCTTCTATTACTAGAAAATTGAGTGTTTATGTTTAAGTGAAATTGAAAAGGCCATTTCCTTTGTGGGAACTTGGCAACTATGTTGATGACCCATTAGGGACCAACTTTCTATTGACAAACATTGAAGTGACCTTTGTTTAAAGGCTTTAATTTTTGCCGAATGATTCAAGTAAGCAATTTAAATTTCTTTAGCTTCTGAATTTGTTAGAGGAACCTCGGACAATCTTCTAAAGGTAGATGCGACAATGGGGGAGGAGTTTTTTTTTAAAGATGTGAGATTTAGTGCAAGTGAAATAAGAGTAATTAAATAATCTATTAAGGTTTGCACCACATAATATGCATTAATAATATTTTCCTACTTTGTTTCTACTGTGTGTCATGCCCAGATATGTATACACTTCATTTCAAAAATATGAGTTAAAGGTTATGAGTTCATTTTTTTTACATAAAGTAGTGTTTATAAAATTATAAATGCACTTGACACCAATACTGCATGTTTCTGCATATGTAATGTTAAGATTCAAATTAATTTTTTCATGAAAACATCATTGACACCAAGATTGGTGAAACAAGGATGCATTATGTCACAATGTCTATTAAATGTTTTTTTTATGGAAAAGTGCATGAGAAAATTATAAGGTAGGTGTAAAGATGGAGATGTAGTCATGCCTCCATACCCTCCTATAAGCTGATAATGCATTACAGCTGAGGGCTCACAAAGGGTGGCCCTGAATATTTTCTGTGAGGTAACAGAAAATGAAATAAGTTTTTTTTGATAAGGATAATAAGAACAATTGCATAGTGTGAGAGGTTAAATAATTAAATGGGATTATGTTGTTTATCTAAGTAGAATTTTTGTGAGAAATTATAAGAAGCATAAATAAATTAAATGTTGTTAAACGCCGGCAGAAATTTAATGTAAAAAAATAATGAGTAAAAACAGAGCAGTGAAGAATAGAACCATTTGAAATCTGGTGTTGGAAACAATGCTTAAGATCAAATGGACTGATAAATTAAGATATGAAATTTGTCTGGAACATAAAGGGGAGTTCCCACAGGGAAGATAAAAGAATAAATACAAGGTATGTTCAAAAAGTAAGTACAGTTTTTGTATCAAAAAATTCACACATGGCATTTTTGTGAAAGAGCAACTATTTTTTGGAATAATTTCCTCTACTGTTGAGGCACTTGTTGAATCTGTTATGATTGCTTGCAATGTTCAAGGCAATAGAAGATCCTACTAACTGTGTAATATGGTATATTATCACATTTCTGAATGCAAGAAACCTCAAACCTACTGAAATCCATCAGCAGATCATCAAAATTTATGATGACAATGCAGTGGGTGATGACATGGTTAAGAAATGGGCAAGACAGTTCAACGAAGGTGGAACTAATGTTCATGATGAAGCAAAGAGTTGGTGGCCTTCTATTGTCCATGAAGATTAGATTAGGAAAATTTATGAGAAAATTCATGAGAATCTTTGTTTCAAGATTTCCTTACTATGCTATGGATTTCTAGAAATTTCAAGAGGAAGTATTTGTCATTATTGGTGGTGCCATTCTTTGAAGAGGGAATAAGCAAAGTGCTCCAGATATGAAAAGTGCCTCAACAATGGTGGAAATTATGTTGAAAAATAGTTTAAGTTATGGTCTATCATGTAAAAATAAATTCAAACCTCAAATATCTCGTGAGAAGTATTTAATGCAAAAATGGTACTTGGTTTTTGAACACGACTTATGTGTAGTCCAAATAAAGAGGTTTGAAAGAAGGAAGGCCTCCTGTGGACTTAGGGAATTGACATGAGATAGGGAAGAATGGAGGGCTGCACTCTACCAATCTAAGGATTGAAAGACTGATGATGATGACTCATTAGTTTATCCATTATTATTTTATTTTGTCTCTGCCTATGGTATTTTATCTTGCTTTTATTTCATCTTAGCAGTTTCTTTACATAAATGTAATGTCACATATTATACACCTACAGTAAGGCAGAATGCCTTGGCAAAAGTTTTGAGTCTTGATTTTGAAAAATTATCTCCCGTGCTTAAAAATATCATTTTGGACAAAAATGAAAGTTTTAGGCCTATTATATGCAATTATATGATTCTGTTGCTACTGTTTTGGATCATCACAAACAAGTCTACAACTTATTTTGATTTATCCTAAGCTTTTGATAGAGTTAATCATTAAGTCTTCCCATTAAGATTAGAATAGAACTCAACCATATTTATTTGGTACTTGAGGGGGAAAGGAACTGGCCCCCCACCCTTATGTGTGAATTCAACATGCTTCTGGGCTGAGTACTGGGTGAACTCTACCCTCATCTACCAAACCCAACCTTCGGGTTGATTACTGTGATTTGGTTTGGTACTTGGTCAAAATGGACTGATTTTGATGGAGGGTTACCTACGCATTACAATGTTCAACGTTAAAATAAATGTTTTTTTATTCCTCAGATTTACCTGTGATGTTCCATAAGGATCACACTTAGGACTATTATTGTTCAGAATTTTCATCAATGAAATTGAAACCTATATTAGTTCACTAAATTATCTGTTTTATGATGATGATATAAAAATGTATTGTAAAATAGTCCTTGAAACATTTGTACATTAATGTAAAATTGTATAATCTTGATGAATGTCATTCAACAAACAATATGAATCTTAACATGAGCAAGTGTCACATATGCTCCTTTTCAGAGTTGTTACTTTTCGATAAACATTTAATCACACTTTTACTGGGGTGATTTTTCTGAAAGATGTGTAATGATAACTAGCGCCATTTCCTTTAAAAATATCATACTGGAACCATGCCATTAAAAGTTCACTATATGTTATGTTTTATTTACAGAATATGAAAATACTTTGACAATAATGGCTGTTTTATGACACTATGTGGTGGTCTTGTCAGCCCTATCATGGAATATAATTCTTAAATTCCATCTTAATAGTATTAGTATTGATTATGGCACCATTGGGCTTCAACTCATTTCTCTTACTATTGCCTATGTAGGAAACAAGTTGTTTTAATTTGTTTATATCATTTACTTCACAACTAAGATTGCCCTCTTTTGTAAAATATTATTTTAGAGTTCCAGTTAAAATGCTATAATTTGTACCATGTTTTCTGAGCCATATTTACAAAGAAATTACACATTTCCGAGCACAACATTAGATGTTGACATACTACAATGGTTTTCCGAAGATGCAGATATTTTCAATGCCTTATAAAAATCGTTAATCACCTGAATTGTTCAATGAACTATTATGTCAAATTGTACACTGTATGGACATATGAGCAATCAAGCATTATCTTGCTTTGAAATTTATTCGCTCAAAGCCATGGTAATTTGAACCTTAGATATTATGTTTTGTAATCTGTTGTCCAAAAAGAATATTTTAGTTATTCATATGTTTTTGTATATATAATTTCATAATAATTTTATTTTTGAAACTTTTTTCTTTATTTTACACTAGTTTTAGCTTTAGTTTACACATACACTAATACTCTTAACAATTATTTTACTTCTAATTTAACTTCATTAGGTAGAATGCCATTTACAATTATTTTTAAAGATGCTTTTAATGAGAAAAACTATCTATTTAACTAATTACATTTTATTTCATGTTTTCTGGACACACTTTTGATTACAAATGCGAAGTATAGGTACAATATTTACACACGTAAACCCATTGCCCCTTACATGAAATTAATGTCAAACGCATCCTTATAGTCTTTAAAATGAATAAAATATTTTGCGATATAGAAAACATAGCTGGATTTCAAGATTTAGGAATTATATTTATGTAAATTTTATTTTGACGACGTAGATATAGACTCAAGCGTATGATGAATTAACAGAAGTTAGCGCTTGTTTTAAAACTATTCATTTGGATACGTGTTTCTTCCGTGTATCCATCGTCATTACGCTACTGATAGCCATGTTGAATACTTCACAATTATGTCGTAAGATTCATTTTAATGGGCGCGCGGGATGTATTTCCTGCATTCTTCTAATAAAAAAATGAAGGTGGCTACGGCGCCAACAGAGCGGGTTTAGAAAGCATGTATGCTTTGAAGATTAGTAATATTTGAAACTTTGAATGTGTTAATCCATTCTTCATGCTGTTAACGTGATTGATTTCGAAAGTATTTCGTTTTATATCTGTTATATTCTAAAATAATGACATCGGATAAGAGTACAGGCCGTCGTTTAGTGTTGGTAACTACATTGTTTTTACTAGTGTGCTTCAAAATATGGAGTAGAGTTAAAATTTTTATTTAGCTTTCAGGTGATGACAAGAGTAACGAAAAATGTAGGACTTTCGTATTTCATAACGAAGATCACACACTTGGAAATGCACTGAAATCTGTCATATGCAGATAGTAAGTACTCCTTTTCAGTACATGTAACTCGTAAGCTGCTACTACTTTCCAAGTGGAATGGGATCATTGTAGATACAATTTGGCATACGAATTTTAACATTAATGGCATATATTATTATTTAAGCTAGCAATGTATGTTTGATGTATAATTAATTATTCTGTTCAATGTTCGTTTTAGCCCGGACGTTGAGTTATGTGCTTATTCAATGCCTCATCCTTTCGAACAAAAAATGCTTTTACGGATACAGACGTATGGACCTTCTGCGGTAGAAGTTTTGCGGCGTGGCCTTCACGATCTTGAGTCGATATGTGAGCATACTCTCGGCGTTTATGAAGTACGTGGAATTTGATTGTATATATGAATGTACCCAAAATTTTTGAAAGTAAATTTTAGTATAGTTAAGGGATTTTGAAAAATTCTCCTTCAGGCGAAAATGATGCTATGTACCCAGTAAACTACAGGCAGACAGGGTCCCATTTTCGAGCATTACCCTCGCCCTTAAAACCAATGTTTATAATGTTCTCTTGCTTATATATTTAAAAATTGTTATGGTTCCAGTTTTTAATGTATGCGATGTTTTTCCATTTCAGGAAGAATTGGTAAAATTCAAGCAAGCAAGTAATTGAAACAAAAAGTTACCAACTATATTGAGTATGTATTATTAATAAACGTTTCAAGTGAAATAAGTACTGAATTATTCCCACTGCCATCCTTTTATACCGATCTTCCCTTCAAAGAAATGAGGAAACATGAGTTTTTAAGAGATTGTTATTTAAGATTAAGACTTTTAAGGGAAAATAAGAAAGCAGGCCAGTTTGATGAAACTAATGACACAGGAATGTCCTTACTTGTTAATTTTCCTTTACCAACCATATTGATTCAAAATTAACTTGAATATTTTGAATTCCTTAAGTTAAAATAAAGTCATTAAATAATATGTATTAATCTTTTAAACCAAAAATGTTTAAAACAATAAATGCTGGATCCCTATGGTAAATGGCATGTAAAATTCACATATCATGGTAAGGGGGCCAGTACCTTTCCCTGTACCTCCTAGGATGACCTGGAACCCAAAAAATGATACACAGCTTGGGTGAAGCTGAGGGTTGCCAGAAGCATCACCTGGAATCGAATCTGGGTCCTCTGGATAGTAGCTCAGCCTTCTACCCACTGGACTACTGCACCCCTTGGGTAAAAATAAATATACTCCGACATCTGTTAAGTGTCCCTATGACAGTTGATCTCTGAGCAAGTTGGTAACTCATCCAATGTTTTTGCTAAATATGCATGGAGTATTTACACATGAAAAGAAATAAATATAAGTACCTTTGTATTTCATGAATATCAGCAATTGCAGTTCAACGTTTTGTCGGAGAAATGTCCACCGAAGTTAGTGTGGCAATCATTGTAAGTGTTCGTTTAGCCTGGAAAACATATGCCAAGGTGGATGGAACAATCTCACATTTAGCAGGTGAATCCTTATCCTGGCTACTTGCGTTCATCATAACAAAACTGCAACTTTGTCACTGACACACACAATCACTTTGTTATAAGCACAGAAGACACGTACGAATGTCTGTCATGGAATACAGTGTAATACAATGCAAGTGATAGGTGCATGCTCGACTGCCATGGATGAGTGCATGAGAAAGTTAGTGTTGCGGCATTTGCTTTCACAAGTTTACGCCCCATCTAAGAAAACCGAGGTGCACTAAGAGTTTTCACTTACAAAAATTTACCCCTTGAAAGCAAACATTTTCCAACAAGCAAGTCCAGAGCTGGTGATGACCTTACGATACTGTTTCACAACGTCATAGAGTGGGGGCAAAATGCCATTGGAAGGAAAGACATGAAGGAGGGCCTTGCAGTTTGATTTCTGGAGGGGACAGGTTTTGGTTTCCCATGTGTTGAAGAGCAAGGAGAATCAACTGCTTGTTTTCATAGCCTAGGTTCCCCAAGTCCAAACACTTCTCATGCATGCACCTCTGTCATCACAGTTTAAAGAGAGGGATTGGAGTAGATGGGACATCCTGAAGCCCTCGACAATTATTAGTAGTTTACATTTTGTGCATCCAATGCCATGAGGGGAGCTGTGGCTAGCACATGGGAGGCAAACCTTATGGTTGGGTATGTGACAGTAAATGTTCACTGGAGGAATCTTAGACTAGATGATGCCTCTCACTTTCCTCTTTGAGAAATGATATCCCTTGAAAAAAATCAAGTCCAAATTATTCTACATTGGGTTTAGGGCATCTTGTATATATCACTGAGGAATGAAACTGTGAGGATCTTTTAAATTATAAAACATGAATTAATGATTGATAACCAGCTATGAATGCCTTCCCACGATATTCATTCTAAGCAATTGGAAAAAGGGAACCATCATATACAAAGGTGTCTATTGCTACATTCATGTTGGAAGGTCAAGTGAAGGAAGCCTCCTAAGGAGAGGGTACCCTTTGTTGACATTCCGAATGAAGTAGATTCCATTTCTGCAAACAAAGGCGACCAAAGACACATGACTTTTTGTAAGCACCTTAGACTCTCTTGTTGAAGTAGTGGAGTCCCTCAAGCCTGATCAAAGGATTACCATATTCCAAGAAGAAGGTTCCCATAGGGAAGGGTGGGAATGAGAGGAACTAGAAAGTAGGCCTCAAAAGAGGACCTAGGGCTTGGCTCTCATCAGAGGTACCGAACCACCAGCTGTAAGCTTACCAAAGGCCAGAGTAAGGGAGACTCCATGGAGAGTGGAAGGAGAAGCGTTAACTATTCTGGTTGGTTGAGTTGAATGAGGATTATAGGTTATGCAGATTTGAGCGGAGGAATGTGGGCAGGAAAAACTATATGGTTGAGAGGGAAACATGGTGGAATGTCTTCCAAGAATTAGAACTGTGTTCAAGAGAAGAATAGGAAGGAAAAATGGAGAATGAATAGAAGAGGGAGTAACATACACGAGGGCAAAGAAAAATGATGACGTTGCGGGGTGGGGCCTAGGATATGAGTGCTGTGGTAGGATTAACTTAAAAAGGTTCTAGCCTGAACTGGAAACTAATAAAATTTAATTTCAGTCCAAAACTGTGGAGAAAGCAAAACTAATAATGTTCGGAGAACTATTGTGGAAAAAAAACTTGCAGAGAAACTAAATAATAAAGCAACAAGATAATCTAATTTGTTCCGTTTCACTCTGAAAATTCTCGTAATTTAGTTTCCCTGCACAACAGAGGCCTTAAATAAGTTTCAGTTCCTTGAACTGAATCCACTATGGACCAATTTAATTTTATTATTTGGTTTCAGTTCATATCCCTGGCTAAAACTCATATGCAAAGGAACGTGTCTTGATGACCCCTTTTTTACATACACCAATTAATGCTCCATTAGCTGCCATAGACGACCAGACTAAATTTTAACCCCAATGATGGTCTTATGCGGTGGCTACACTGTACACGGATCTGACCTGAATGGCTGATTGTTCCTTTTTCAGAAAATCATATGCATGTTTATGTATGGACAAACATTATGTGGTACTGTCTGAATAACTTGTTAAACAATGTCTGTTCTGATTGGTCGCTGCCATCATTCAAGGTGGTCAGTCTGGGATGTTCTCATGGTAAAATAACTAAATCCAGCAGTATTATTTATTAAGTGATATCTTATAAGAGAACTTAAATTGCATCACGAGGTCAACTCCTAAGTGATGTGATGATATATTTTAAATATGGCATAGTGGGGAGGTACTACCTTGAATAAAGCAGGGTGAGAAAGAAACTGCAGACAAAAGAAAAAATTGAAATGTTACTTGAGCACCCCCAGACATGTTCACAATAAGAAGAAAGAAGTTGAAAAATACAAGAGGAGCCATTTGTGGGAGGATAGAAGGTGCTCATTGGCCATGAATGTAACATTTCTTCTCTTGTTCAAGAATGATTGGCTACTTCTGACACACATATCTAGGTGATTTCGAGAAGGGTAGAGATAAACAAGGGTGAAAAAAGTAGGGATGGTCAATAAGTTTATATGGTACTTGTAGGACTGCTTGTTGACTCTTCATGGTGGAGACAGAAGTACTGTATATATTTGCGTATAGTTCGACCCCTATTTCTTGCCTAAAATTTTGGCTATAAAAAGTTGTACTATGGGCAAGTATAAATGGCAAGTAATATTATAGTACTCTTGCTACAAGAATCTAAGATCTCACATCTTAGAATGATAGTTCTTTATACTAACTGGAAAACAAGCAAGGAAAATAAATGAAAATTCAAGCAAATAAAAGAAAACATACAGAGAAAAGAAATATAAAAACGAATATCAGGAATAATGAGAACTGAAGCAAGAAGAAGAAATTAAATAAAGAAAAGAAGAACTAACCATTACAGACAAATACTAGCAGCCAAGAATTAGAACAAAGGATGCAAATAATTCTAAGATTAAAATAAGAAGAGAAACCGGACACAAAACTTGCAAATGCACAAACTAGCAAATGAACAAACAACCACCAGCAACAAAATGTGAGCGTTTGAGATAGTGACAGACTTGTTGTGTAATGCTTATGGAACACAATACCACTGTTGGAATTGCAATCCACTCAAAGATACTTTGTAATGCTAAGTAATTAACAACTTAACAATGGTGACATGGAAGTCACTATTGACATACAATAAAATGTTTAAGCTATTAGATTATGGCGAGCAGGAAAAAGGAAATCCTGTTGAATTTCCATCAAAATGTTAAATATCCGAACATCGAATGCCAATTAATGGTATTTAAATCATAAAAAATGAAAATCAAATCAGTAATTGATAGTATTGTGTTTTCTAATGGAAAAATATCAATATATAAAACCGATTCAGGAGTGATGTGGCGGAAACGTTCAATTATAAGAGAAACACAGACACTGCAATTTTCCACTTAATAAAAATTTAATTT
>LYUA01001667.1:533962-546171 GCA_002093875.1 Calopteryx splendens
TCACCTTGCTGTAAAGTGCACCAATTTCACCTTGTCTCTGTAACCTCTCGTCTGTTCTTTCCACCATTTTTCTTGTTTCCTATCTGTTTCTCACTTTAGCTTATTATTTATCTCTTTGTTCATCCTCAGTACTACCTTTGCTGCATGCGAAATCTAGGTAATTGTCCTATAGTCCTCACATATTGCTGCTTTTTCCTTTCTTTGGGATGGAATCGAAAATGATCGAACCAAGTTTTCTGGTCACATTACCATCCTCATATATGGAGCAAACAACATCATAAAAACACTTTTTAATAATTCTGCAGGTATATTATCTACCCGATGTGTGTGGCAAACCAGTGGGTGGTGTGCAGAGCTACTTCCTGGAGGGCCCAAGTTCAATTCCGGGTGTCGACTCTGGGAACCCTTAGCTTCACCCAAAATGTGCACCGTTTATTGGGTGCCAGGTCCTCCTGGAAAATCGTATGCAGCACAGTATAATATACTGGCCCCCTTACCTTGAGGTGTGAATATTACATGCCGTTAGGCTTAGTACTGGGTGAGCTCTACGCTCACCTACCAAACAAACCTTCGTGTTGGTTACTATGATTTGATTATCTACCCCCATAGCCCTGTTCGATTTTGATTCCTTCAATGCCTTCTCTATTTCGTAATGTAGTGTCATAGCATGAGCCTAAGCTATCCTCTTTTTCATCAAATGCTTTTTCTATGTCAAAGCTCACTGCTCATTTACTGTACAGTTCTTCTAAGTATTCTTTCCATCTCCTTTGAATATCTTCAGCTTCTATTAATATTTTGCCTGATGTATCTCTAATCATGTGCACGGCTTTTCTTTTCTGACTTCCTGAGTGCTTTCACCTTTCTCTAAATGGCACCTAATTTACCCTGTCTCTGTAAACTTTCATGTACTCACACTGCTTTTTCCACCACATTTCTTTTTCTTTATTTGTTTCATGCCTTAGTTTGTTGTTCAACTTTATGTATGTCCTTCTTACTAATGCTGTGTCTAAGTTTTTCCATTTTCTTCTTTTGTCTATCTTTCTAATCATCTCTTCTTTATGCGGTGAGGTGGCCTAGGGGTAGCATGCTCGCTTGTGGATCTAAAGGTCACCGGTTCAATCCCCAGCAAAGGCAAACAATTTTCAGCATCTTAAATATATTATAGAACGGGGCAACTTCATATGATGGATGAAATATCAAATTTGGAACAAGACAACCTAACAAAATATACAAGCCAGAATGACTAGTGGCACAACACCACCCCCACACCCCCTAGCACTGCAGCTTACGGGGTATTGTGTAGATTTTAGATTTTTTTCTGTAATCCGTTTTTGTATCATTTTTCTATCTTCCATTCCTATTGCTTCACTTGAAGCTTCTGTTATCCATTTTTTCCACTAACCCCACCTTTCGTCTACTGTAACTGTCCCTATGCCCTCATGCAGTATTCTCTCAACTGCTTTCTGGTATTCCTTCCCTTTCGTCTCAGGTTATGTTTCTAAATTCCATTTGCTCCTTCATCTTCCCTTTCCCATCTTCTTGAACTTTACGTTACACTTAATGAATATAAAATTATGGTCTGGATCTGCTACAGGAAGACTAATTGATATTTCCCCCAAATCTTCTGGCATTTTCTATGTGTACCTACGTCCGTTGTGGTGTTTAAACCAGGTATTAGTTATAACTAAGCCATTCCTACTGCAAAATTATACCGATTTCTCCCATCATCATTCCTTATTTCTATGCTGTATTTCCTTACCTCACTCCCATCTTTCCCTTCACCCACCATCGCATTCCTGTCTCCCATCACTATTAAGTCTTTTTCTCCAGGAATACTATATATCTTGTCTCCTAGTTGGTTTTATACACAATATACCTCTTCCTCTCTAGTATTACTAGTAGCCTTCTCACTACCTAGTAATAATAGTTGGACTAGGACTAGTATTCCTACTAGGAATAATAATTGAGGTGGTTTCCCGTTGACTTCCTCAATAGTATTTTTAGCGTGACACCATCACTTAATTGCCCACCCGACTGGGGTCAGATGCCTTTGCAGCCACCTCACTAAGGAACAGATGCTTCATTGATTATCATTCATCTGGCTGCTACTCTTCGACCTATCTGGTATGGGGACCCTACCAGGAGCAAATTTCATGCTCCCACCAGTACTGCTCTAGGGGTCAGCACAACATAAAAACCCTCCCACCACACCAAGGTGTAGTCCATGAGGAGGGAAAGTCTATTACCTTGGGTGATTTCATTTCTTGTACTAATATGTCTAACCCTATTCTACTCATCTCTACATTGCACTATCTAACATCCCAGATTCTTAGATTGACCACAGTCCAAGTTCCAATCCTAAATTAAATGGAGGAATAGTTTATTTTCAGAATATATTAAGTGAGAGAGCTCCATCATTTCATCATCAGTTTTCACCTATAATTAATGACATTTAAAAGTTTTTGAGAGGGAAGTTGATTGCATTAACATTAATGATAAAGTAAAGAAGAGGAATAAAAAAGTTGAATTCCCCAAGTATAGGAAAAATAAATTGACGAAGATTCTCAAGGACTCTAGGATGGCATCAAAGATATTGGGTACTTTAAATAAAATATATATCAGAACATGAAGACTTGCTGACTGTACCTAGTGACATCTTGAATAACAGACAACGTGGTGAATGTTACATAAATTATTCCAATTTAGCTATGAGCAAACATTTGACTTAAAATGACAAACCATGTATGTTCACGTAGCTTACCTTGATATATTTAAAAGCTGAATGCTCAATCGAGTTGCATCGTTTTCCTCAAATTTTGCCAACTGTAATGATCGGATTGGGAATATCTTTTCATGTGGTGCAATTATTTCAACCTGAAGATTAAAACATAAGGCTCATTAGAATTTTAATAAATCAAAGCAGTTATAAAGTCCCATAACTAAATGCAAAAAATAATGTACTGTTACCTTAATTCTATTCAGCCATTCACGTGTTTAAGAGTAGATTATTGGCTCACTAAGAAACATATGCATGGTAGTGAAATTTATATCTATTTTATAGAAGAATTTTATATTTATAGAAGCAGAGTCTACCAAAGATTTATATATAGATAAAATTTCAATTTTTTTTATCTTGCCTAAAAAGGAGGGACATACAGGATAAAAAATTATATTTATAGCTGTCATGACATCTGATTTTTAGCCCTTTTCAATTAGTTTCTCATTTGCAACACCTTTTTGTTACCTATATATTTAATCATTTTTCCACAATGTTCAAGCATTTGTCACTGAATAACCCCAATATTATATTCCTTCTTTATAGTCCTCTTCCACCAGATTCTGGCACCATTTTATCACACTAAGTTTATTACCTCATTGTCACCTATAAAAAAGTTAACCTCCCAAAAATGTTTTCAATCGTAAAAACAAGTCAAAGCCACTGAAAGCTAAGTCCGGGCTGTTCAAGATATGGTCAAAAACTTCCCACTTAGAATCACCCACACTCTAGCCATGATCTTAAGTTTCAAAAGAACTTGCTTGAACTTTTGTGGCTTTGGGGATCGCTTGTAATGAGGGACAAGTATGCAATCAGGAGTGGCATGGTGGACCCAAGTTTCATCTCTTGTCAGAATAAGATTTAGAAATATGTGAAATAATGCAACAAAGTGGTAGCAGAATCTGGCAGGAGAGGACTACCGAGAAGAAAAAAAAATTGGTCACATGCTATGACAAATCTTTGAACATTGGTGGTGATTATATGGAAAAATAAGTAAACATGTGCCACACAAAATAAAAAAAAACATCACATGAAAAGCCTCTCAAAGATAATTTCCATAGTTTTTATTTCAAAATGGGCAGAACTTCCTGTATGACCCTCGTATGTCTGATTTTTACTTGCATGCATAATAAGAAGTTTTTCTCCCTGTGGGCCACAATTGATATTCATTATTGTGAAAACTTCTCCGGTAATTACAAAACATTTGCATCTCATCCAGGGTATTTCCATGAACAAGACCATAGATTAAACTCAGTAGGGATTAGCCTGTACTCTATTGATTGACCTGTTATAAAATAACTAGCTAAACATTTCTGATACCATGAAATACCATCAGTACTGGACTTGACTGAAACAGGTGTAGATTAGATAGCATTAAATTTTATGAGTTTTATTTTGAAAGCACAAGTATTATGATAAAAGGTTAAGACAAAAAAATGTTCTCCACATATAGAGGTTGAGTATTACGTACACTTTAAATTAAACCAAGGATGTGATTAATAATCTTTTTGGTTATTCTGATGTTTTATTTGTGAATGGCTATTTATAACAAAAATATAAATAATTCTTGGGGTAACGTACACCACCAAGTAATTTAATCCACAGAATGGGTCCATCTAGTAGAACATGAAATAAGTAATAGAACAAAAAGAATTTACTGAATTTCTATATCTTTTGCATTCCCATGCCTGTATGATAATAAATTTGCAATATCTAAATATATATGTATGACACAGTTTGAAGGTACAAGAGAACCATACAAAATATAAAAGGAAGGAGAGGCAGAAGAGTTCTAAAGAAAGCTTTGTTAAAGGAAGATTATAGTTGGAAGTAGTATACATTTTTTACCAGAGGTCTGTGTGCAAAAACGGAGCTACATGTATCAGCAAATTCTTGTTATTTCTTTATTTTCAGCCTTATGACGACCTGAATCTGCTACAAATTTATCACTAGTTTATATTTAATAGGAAATTATTAGGAACATTTCATATGTATTAATAATAGATTAGAGATAAAACAGCTGCCAAACAAATGAAATACTTTTAAGGAATTTACTTTAAAAAAATTCATATGCTGGTCACCTAATTAATGATTTATTAAATTGTACAGCATACGTTATTGTATGCATATGGCTGATGTTATTGTATCCATATGTGTATTAACCCTACTGCCAATGAGCTGATTTATCGGCCTTCACTGGTTTGGGATAATATTGCCACAGGCATATTTTGTTTGGCCCACTATGTTTACTTGGAGTAATGTGCCTAATTGTTAAAATATTCAAACTATAAACAAGGGATATAAACAATAGACACTATACACAATAGACAATTAACCTAAAAAAATATCATCCAAATTGACATAAATACGAATTTTATTAATTAAAATTAAGTACTTAAATTTATGTGATAACAATACTTTTTCCTAACTTCATGGTATGGGTTTGGCATTTTCCACAGTCTACCTGCAAGGGGCTGGCAGCAAAAGGGCTAATTAAGCAATGTACATCTGTCCACTAAGCCTAACACACATATGTGAGTGTAAAATGCCAAGAAAAATACACTAAGTCAACATCATGTTCTTTGAAGAATTTTGCCTATCATTATTCCTTTAGCAAGAAAATATCACTTAAATTTTCAACTTTGCAAAACTAATAGGCTTTATGTATTCAGGTAAATGTTGTGTAACAATTAAGTAATTTAGGTAAATGAAATCAATTTCAAAGAACGAAGAGGCACAATTTAAATGTTTCCAAGGTCACACAACTTAATATGCAAATAGATAGATTTACACTCACCCGTACAAGTTCCATTATGCATGAATGATATATTTTGTAGATGGCAAAAGCTGAGGGAAGACCAATGTACTGCTTGATATCAGCCCGATCAACAAACGCCAGGTCAATTGCATTTGTCAGATTTGAGGTGGTTAAAACAAGGACGTTGGGATATCTGTAAAAAAAATTATCAAATAAATGGAGGCACTCATGGAATGTAGTAGAGTAGTAGAGAGATGTAAAGTTGAACAAGGAAGATATGCATTGTACATGAACACTATTATATACTAAATTCAAATATGTAGTTTAATTTATGCATTATGAACAGTTTCCTGTTTTTGATGAAAGACTGCCTCTATATTAATTTTTTACATCTAAATTGTTAAATTCACAATCACCTTCTGAACTAACCATATTTTCTCACTAAATATTAACTCAATGTCAATTAGGAACACAATGTTATATACCATTAATTTTTCATAAAAATTAACATTGGACTGCTCAATGAACTGATAATTTACTGATTAATTATAATAATTAGTTTCAATTCATTGTAAAGAAACAAATTAATTTCTCTATTAAGTTCTCAGGAATCTATAGACCTGTTTGCCAGAAATGACAAAAGTAGTATCCTTCGCAAATAATTCTGACTTTGAAGAGGTCATTTTATTAAGTAAGGATAAGCCATTTAAATAAAGTAAAAATAGCAGAGGACCCAAAATTGATCCTTGTAAAGATAGATCTCTTGTAAAGATTTATTACTTTATTAGGTATCACTTTGAAATCAATTCTAGAATTACTCCTATTGTCATAGAAGTTTGGAAAAAGTCTTGGATGGGTCTTTTCAAGCATGTTATTAAAGGATTTATTTGATTGCTTCATCACTGAATTGTAATTTCTCTAAGTTTTCTGAAAATCAAAATACATATATTACATGTAAAATGGGTATTTTATTTTGGATACAACACTTTGCCTTAGACTATTTTTGAAAGCTCAAATATATCCTAGGTTTCTTTTGTAAATTCTTGTTAATATGCTAAATGTTGGGATTACTCATTCAAATAAATTATTAAACTTAATGTAAAATGGTCAAAGCTGGAGTATATGGAATCCCCATTGAAGACATCTACCCAGCTTTCCATTGAAAGTAAATTGTTCTGGTAATCAACATTGCTTTAAGAAAATATTTTTCCTAAAGTAGTAAATTGGATCTGGTTACTTTATCAAGATTGAACACTGCTTTGAGCATATGGTGTGAAATATCCATCACTGAAGATGTACACTTATAGCAGTCATGGTAGATTTTTAGTATCAAATTGTGTACTAGATGTGCTAGTGATGCATGTAGGAGTACATATTAAATGCTTTGGCCCATATAAATCAAACACATCTTTCGGAGGTTTTATATGTCCATGCTACACATTCAAAAGTTTTTTCTTCAACCATGGGAATACTATTTATTTATGTCAATCTTGTAATTCTCACAATTTAAAGATCACGAGCATAAAAAGCAACAACACCATTTTAAAGTACCTCACAAGTAAAACCAGTAAAATTCATAGCTGCTTAATTTTGTCACTTTTTTCATTGTCAATTAAACAATAGATAAGGTTCTGAATTGTACAAGGCTAATTTCAGCTAGAATACTGTATTTATCAAGCACTGTATGCTAATGAATTTCACAGAAAGAACATTTAGAGAAACTGCTAACTTTGTGTAGGCAAAGGTGAACCAACAATCTCAGAGAAAATAAAAAGATTAAGTAAACATGTATATGCTAGAATGCATGATCACCTTCCGTTCATTTAAATTTTACATTGGTTTTAGCTATATTTTAACAAGAGTTGTTACCATGTAATTTATTCCACACAAATTTTCCAACTTCGTCAGATGTTGTACCACCAATTACATTCCAAACATGCAGAAGGTATTTCTGCACTACACCCAACAGCAATCATTCACCAATAGATGCTTCCCTACTATTGGAGGTAATTTTCCCTTTCATTGACTCTTACTGTGGTGAAATTGCCATCATTAACTTGCTGCATTTACTGAGCTGCTAATAGCCTTGTCATGTTCTTTACCATTTTTTACTACTGTCAATTACTATTTTCTAGGTTCTGGATAAATACTTTGCATTTTACTAGCACGGCGAGGAGCTTTTATTGCATTTGTCTTTTTTTTTAGTTGGGTTCAAGAAACTTTCGGAAAAACTACAAGTCTTCATTCACAGTAGTGGCAGTAGTTTTTTGTAACTCTCATTCTAAGTAATTAATTTCCACATTTTGCACTTTAATTAACTAATGCATTCTAATAATTTAGTTTGAAGGTCACTATTAATATTAAAAACACTTTTTTCCGTTGTAAATTCCACTGATCAAGTCACATGGTTGGTGCCTATATATATTAATTGGAAATTAAAATTATTGGTACTTTTTACCATATTTGTTGCCAATTAATGGACTCCAACAAAATTAGAATGAAAACAGATTTTCATCCAGTCACATTTCAATGAACTTTGATTATCTATAATAATTTTAAAGTAGATTAAAGAACTTTTACTGATTGTCATTGTAACATATGCATTTTTAGCTTCACAGTTGGATTATATTTACAGTTTAGTGTCCTCCAACCTTATTGATCATCAAATGCTGTTTTATTATTGATAAATACATATGTGCATGTCTCTGGTATACCATAATTTATTGATCAAGAAAGCCAAATAAAATCATCAACAGTACTTTGTGAAATATTTAGTACAACAACCCTACTTTAATCGAATCTGTAGTTTCAAAGGAAATTAGTTAGTAAGTGTAGTTAAATTAAATCCTCATAAGCACATACTCGCTTAACACAAATCCAAATTACGGTCCCGACATGAATATTTGGTGTCTTTCAGAGTTTCATTCATTTAACACAAATTTTGGTTTCTTCAAATTTAGAACAATTTTATCAGTCCCTTGGTTCGGTTTGCTCACTTAAAGCGAACTATCCCTACCTGCTTACAAGGAACCATGACAAAAGTAACATTTGAAATTCGGAAAAATAGTGGGGGTGTAGTTGTCCTAATGGATATGCTTTCCCCCATTCTTCCTTATTCCAACCTGTTTGCTTATTCCTCTTCCCTTTTATTTCCTGTTTGCTTATTGCTACCCCATGCCATTTTCTCCTGCTATGAGGACAATCCTCTCAGTAAATAGAGGGGCCAACCCATTAACAAGGGCATGGGGCTCTGTATGGGAAAACTCCGATTGCTCACAAATTTAGGATTCCAAAATTAACATTGTCAAAGATACTCATGAATCATGATAAAATAGACCAAGAGGCTGCGTCGAGATGAGTTGGACACAAAAAGTGACGTGTCTGCATGGAGCCCATCATAAAGACATTGAAGAAGAATTATTGAATGTTATTATTCAAAAGGCAATTTCCATTGCACAAAGTTTGAGAAATTGAGGACTTCAAGTGCTACACTGGTTGGCTATGGCGATTTCAAACACCCCATGACATCACTTCCAAAGTGGGGAGGCAAAGAAAGTGGATAAAGTACAAATTAATGGTTGGCTGGTTTCAAACATCTCTGGGAAACGTACAACCCTTGTGATATAAAATAAGGACAAAACTGGCATTTATTTATAATCTCCTACCAAACCGTTTCAATGAAGGTAAAGAAATACAATGAAGGAGGCTGTAGCAAGCAGAGATCAACCACTGTGCTCACTTGTAATTCGGAAGAGAGGGAGAAGCTACAACTGTGAGTGATTGGAAATTTATGTTTTGAAGACTATCACTGACAGAGATAAGGGTGGAGATTAAAGTGCTGTTTCAATGTTATTTGTACCCAGTCTTTAAAAGTTTTAATTTATTTTTTGTATAACGTTTCAAGGGTGGTTTAACTTTTGAAAAATATTAAATATCAACAATGATGCCACCTTTTGTTCTTTTCCTAACAAGGAATTTAAAAAAATATATAAAGAGTAGAATAATCTTTAGATGAGAATGAAGAGAAGGAATCTCTTGATCCACAAGTCCTGGTCGACTTAAGTGCTCAAGCGTTATGTGGCCAAATCAAATGTTTCAAATACATTTTATGACAATCTAGAGCAAGTTACCTTTGCAAATTACAACAATTTATGCCATGCACTATGTCACACATGCTAAAGAATATTTAAGATTTTTTTAAAGCCTAGTGACAATTGAACTTTATGTAACTATGTATAATGTGACTTTTGTAGATATGTACAAAATAAATAAGGTTGTAATATTACTTAATAAATAAGGTAATAATTGGTGTTAGAAATGGAATATAAAGACATTAGTGTACAATATATGTATGCTATAATAAATGACAAACAAATTGCAAACTTACTTGTAATTTTTTGCACCAATGTTGGTGCACCCGTTAACTCCTAGTGGTACTGTTTGGTACCAGTCGGTAGTGTATTCATTAATTTAATTTTCTTTATATTTCTCGATATTCTTTTGGATTTTTTTAAACCTCACATGAATTTACATATATTGGTGCATATTATTCCGAAGATTTTATTGAACTATATTTAACACCTACATGGGTGTTTTAAAAATGAGATTTTTTAATGAATGCCAAATAACTTTTTTCGTGTAGACCTTCCGATTTTCTTTTATTTACCAAATATTATCCCTGTCTACAAGACTTTTTCAAGTGATAGTAAATCTTAATACATGTAGCTATGAAGTGGCACAGATTTTCTGGATTTTTTTTGCAATATAGTATTTTTTTCAATCAATGCATGAACACAGTGTAAGTTTAATTTATTTACACCTCGAAAATGCCTTTAGTTCAGTTGTGTGTGTTTGACCTCACCTGGGTGATTTTAGGCTCCCAGAGGTCCCTATCCTTCTGGAGGCACCTGCCCTTTTTGGGCTCCCGATGCATACCCTCACCCGGATTAGAAAGAAATGGGAGATGGGAGGTCTGATGGTAAATATGAACCTTTCTTCTGAAGGAGCAGAAGAAAGAGCAACTGAGTTCTGAATGAGAAGAATGGAGGAGGGGGTGCCTTTGGGAAACCTACCTACCTACCTACGTTTGCCTACGGGAAACTTCCAAGACAACTGGCGACAAGTAATGAAAAAGCACTCAAATCACTTTGACAAGACTTTGCTGAATCCTTTGTAATAGTTTGGTCTCCGATTTCTCCATCACCAAAGGCAAGCCATATTTTGCACCCTTTTCTATACCCCCAAGACCGAATTACCACGTACATTGCAAAAGTGTGTTGGGTGAGCTGCTGGTGGGTTTTCTTTGAAGATAATGATACACCAATACCAAGAATTTTCCCATCAGATTGAACAGGGCACCGGCATTCACACAAGAGACCTCAAATACGTGAAAAGTAACCATTTGGGATGATAAAGAAATTACTGTGCACGAAACAATTTTCCCTAATCCTGATTACTCCTCGTTTTGTGAAGTGACCCCTACCACAGTTTTTAAACTGTTTTTTGATGAAGAAGTAATTTCTCACTTAGTGCTGGAATTGAATAAGTATGCCCAGTTCTGCAATTGTGCTAATCCAAACATAACACCCGAAGAAGTGAAAATGTTTGTTGCTATTCTCTTCCTTAGTGGGTACAATACAGTTCCCAGTAAAAGGCACTATTGGGAAGCAGCACATGACATATACACAAGAAATGAGCTTGTGTAAAACTCCATGAAGCGAGATAGATTTTTACAAATAAATAGATTTATTGACCGCTGCGACAACACAGCTTGTAGATATCTTGGATAAAATGTGGAAAATGCACCCTCTTATTGACATGGCAAATAAAAAATTTGGCAGGAATTCCAAAGAAGAGCAGTGCTTGAGTTTTGATAAGTCAATGGTATCATATTTTGGGAGGCCCGGATGTAGGCAATTAATACTGCAGAAGCCAATCAGATTTGCTATAAAATTTGGTGTCTCAATAGCCCAGATGCCTATCTTGTAAATTTCGATGTATACCAAGGAAATAATCCGACGAAAATGGAAAGCTACGAAAAAGAATTTGGAAAGGCAGCAGCACCTCTAATACGAATGATAGATGAGCTACAAAAGAAAAACTGCCTTTCCAGTTCTATTTTGATTATTATTTTACAAGTTACAGCTTGGTGAAATATCTCCACTGAAGGAACTACGGTGCAACTGGGACAGTGAGGGAAAATAGAATACCTAAAGACTGCCCTCTGAAGTCTAATAAGAAATTCACCAAGATGAAATGGGGTCTTGTGAAGCTAAAATATACATGAAGGCAACATTGCCGTAGTGAAGTGGGTGGACAATGCACTTGTGTCAGCAATATCATCACGCCACGAAATTCATCCGATATCTGGTGTCGGCAGATTCGGTAGCAGTGAGAAAAAGAGAATCCTTGAGCCACGACCCAATGTTTTAGGGAAATATGATGCATTTATGGGGGCACCGATCAAATGGACTGGAATACCTATATCATGTAGGTGTTGGGGAAAAAAAATGGTGGTGACCCATTTTTATGTGGATACTTGATGCAATGATGCATAATGCATGGTTGTTGATGAGGAAGTCAGGAAGAACTATAACTCAACTAGAGTTCCATTGGGTGTGATGTATATAAGTGTATGTGATGGTGCGGGTGTTGGCCATACTGTGGAAAAACAGT
>LYUA01001668.1:151526-163517 GCA_002093875.1 Calopteryx splendens
TTATTTTGTCAGTGGAATTTACAGCATCCACTTAATAATACATTAGTAGACTTAATTATCAATAATGCTGTTGTACCAATGGTTAGCGTCTTTGACTGTATGAAATGATGTACAGAGACCTTCTCCCCTACAGAGGCTGAACACATATGTGTATATGTTAGTGATGTTTGCTATTTTAGAAAAGTATTGTTGGAGATGTTAATAATTGAAACTGGTAGTTGATTACTTGTGATGAAACCAATCTGCCACGCATTCATATTATTCTCATAATTAAAGTAAATGAAACATTTGAACATTAAGTAAAATTTTATAAAGGTGATGATTAACAAAGGTGTTGTAGAAGTAAATTATATAATTACTCATAAGGAAACGGCAGGCATACTAATAAAACTTTATATTAAAATTGGATTCAGATGTTGAGAGAAAATACACTAAACTATCTATCTACATTTTTAATGCTTGGAAGATAAACATTTTGTAAGTTTTGTTTTCAACTTTAGGAGCTATAATTCACTACACTAGTTTTGAAGTTGCAAGAAAATTTTGAACAAGGGGACATTGGAATGTTGGTATTACTATGGAAAGTGCCCAAACTCAATTAGCTGGCAACACTCTTGTTTTCTGGTCCTGTGACTTGTGATGATTAAAGACAATTGCTAGTATTTTCAAGACTACCATTTTTTTAAATTTTATCAGATTGAATGAACAAGGAAATCAGTCTTCTGGGTTTTCACTGAATAACATCACTTCTCAAACAGTTTTTAAAGTCATGGAGAGAGTGAATGCACAATTGGGTGTTTAATGTTTATTACCAAAAATAATCGACAAGAATTATCGTACCATGTAAAATGCCAATTATATTTCTCCTCTTTGCTAACAGTGACAGTGTGACAAGTCTCCCTTATGCCATGTCTCCTGGGATTAATTCACAAGAACTGTGTTTGGTAACAAATACCTACATTGACATTTGCGGCATGCCAACATTGAAAAGAGTGCCATCCCCTCCCCCCAAACAACCACGGCGTGACTTTTGGTTGGGGTAACCACCCAAAAAAAAGGTCTCCGAGGGTGGGAAACTCAGGGAGCACCCAGGACAACACAAACTCTAGCTACACACCACAGCTTTTGTGATGATCGCCGAGCAAAGCCACACAAAGAGTCACACGACTGGGAAATTTATCAATCACTAATCCCGGCTCCCAGACTCTAGCCCATCCACTCTAGTGCTATCAGCCTATCATGATTATTTTCTCTATACATAGAATGCTATTTCTGGATAGGAAAAAATTTCAAATAACAAACCAATCCTTTCCTAATTCTCTTTTGTCAACATTCTCCCCCCCTCCACATCTTCTCCCACCTCCCAGACCCCTCCCCCTCTCCACCCCTGAGGCATGAGGAGAGCACCTCCTGATAGTCCCGAGGTTAATCATGAAAACCACACGATAAGCATTTCTATGGTATGTACTGAAAAAATTACTGCATTATTATGAACTCATTGATCAGGTGAAATGTTTTGTCAAGTCTTTACAGATGGAGAACTGCAGGAAGGTGTTTTAGAAATCACTTGAATTGAGAAAATATGAGTAAGAAAATGGAAAGTTAAACCAGGCGCATTCAAAGCGTAAGTACGGCATTTGTATTAAAAACTTCACTCATGGTTTATTTGATTGAATTTATTTTTTCATGAAAGAGCACACCTTCAACTGTTTTTTGGCATAATTTCCACCACTGCTGGAGCACTGAGGCCATATCTGCTTGGATTGTTTGCACTCTTTACGTCAATAGGAGATCCCCCTCAACTGAAAAATAGGGTTTCTGAATGCGAGAAACTCAAAACCCCTGATAGCCATTGGCAGATCGTTGAGATTTATGGTGACAGTGATAATGAGAGTTGGAATGGATAGGAATTGGAAAAAGATGGGACAACGAAGGCTGAATGAATGTGCATGATGACCCAAGAAGTGGGAGGTCTTCTGTTTTCAAAGAAGATTTGGTGATGAACATTGATGAAAAAAATTCACGAAGATCAGCTATCACAATTTCTTCACCACGCGATAAAATAAATTTAAAAAAAACACCCTGAGTGAAGTTTTTTAAATACAAAAATGGTACTTACTTATTGACCACAACTCCTAAATTGAATGTTTAAATTATTTGATTAAGACTTACCACACTGTTTAAAACATAAAAATTAAGTTTTATTAGATAAAATTCTCAGAGCAATTAATTTTATCATGATTCAAAAAGTGTTTGATGCAATACCTCAAATAGTTGTAAACAAATTAAACTTCTTTATTCATGATGAAATGGAAGTCAATGCTAGAGGACCCTATTTGGATTTATGAAAATCAAAATGGACAATGGAAGAAATTTTAAACCTTAATACTCTTACTGGGAAGAGAGTAGAAAATGATGAAAAAATTTGAACCTCCAGATTAGGAGAAAACATTTGATGGGGAAAGGAGTGATTCATGACTGAAGATGATCCAAAACCTTATAACGTTAGATAAATTTAATTAAAATCTCCACAGTGAGAGAACAGGTATGAAAGCAGGAGAAAAAATGTATACTACTATGGCCAACTATCTTCTAAGTTTACATTAAAAAGGCAAAAAAAATCATAAAAGTAATAATAGAGGGTTGCACATGAATGGATAAAAAAATTAATGTGTTGAATCCTGCTAAAAATAGTATTTAATATGGATATGGGAAGAATGTAAACTGCAGAAGTTGCTTGAGGAGGAGAAGTTAGCCAGGGGAAGTAATGCACACGTAAAACCAAAAGATAGAACAAAACTATGATAATGGCCTTTGGCTGGGTGGTCTATCAAAACTATGAGAGGTATAAGAATTTGACTATTTGGGATGCAGGGACACTAGCAGTAAGAAGATCACAAATAACTATGCAATAAAGTCCTGCAAAAGTGACGGAATAAGTGTAGTCTATGGAAAGCAATGAGGGTGGAGATATGTGTTGGAAATATTTTGAAAAACTGCTTTCTTGAGACAATTACAGAAGAATATTTATATAGATTAGACTCTTCGTGTTTTGT
This sequence comes from Calopteryx splendens, assembly GCA_002093875.1. Classification (NCBI taxonomy): domain Eukaryota; kingdom Metazoa; phylum Arthropoda; class Insecta; order Odonata; family Calopterygidae; genus Calopteryx; species Calopteryx splendens. Next base: position 154,583 of record LYUA01001668.1, read on the forward strand.
TCTCAATGAATACATAATTTGATTTAATACATGGAATAATATAAATGTTAATGGTACCAATTTTAATTATGTTCAGAGATAAGAAAATCAAAAATATAATCATAAGCACTTTTATGGCCCAATACCCATGAACATTCATAATGCCAACAGACTAGAGTAACATTAAAAGAATAATAGTAGAATGTACTTATTAGGGGAGGAACCTGACATTTGAGGCTATCCATCTCAATTGAAGAAATGGCGGAGAGAAGGCCTACTCTTAATGAAAGGAGCCAGAGAGTTCTCATCCCACATGCAACTCATGGAATACTAGACTCAGAATGCTCTCCTTATGGCCCCAAAAATAAAGGATTAGAATAACACTGAAAAATACTACACACATTGGATTTGAACGTGAGCCCCTGGAGTGGTACACTAGCAAGCTCATAAAAATCAATGCTATGAAAGGAAATTAACATCAATGGCAGGCTTATCCATTCTCCAGTGCCATAAATTTCATCACTAGAATGACTATGGACATGATAGGTCCAGAAGGTTAAGACAAATTAAGCATTCATGGGCTATGCACTAACCCACCAATTCAGGAACATAATTATTAAAAATAATTAAAATTCATGGGATGAAATAAACTAATATGTTGCAGCAGTGTTAAGAAGTTACTGCACTTGAGAGCTAAAAATAAAAAAAAGGCCAATTTGAAATAATTTATCACCTGTTGTGAAATAAATAATGAACCATCACCATATCAACAGAAAACATCATGTCTTTACACATACTATAGTTCTGCTTAGTTAGTTATGCACCCAGAACAACTAAAGATACTTGCTTTTCTAGGGGGAGAATTTTGAAAGTAAGGAGAATAGAAATGGAAATACTGGAATTAAGTAAAACAACTTTGGAGCTATGGTTTTGCTATTGGGGCACAAACAGAAATAGTAATCCAATAATTACAGGTGTTAATTATTATGTCCATAGATTCAGCATCCAGAAAAACATTAAAAGTCAGTCATAATCTATCAATAAGTGCGTCACCGCACTCACCTATCAATGAATGCATTTCCTTGTAATTCAACAATCTTTATACCCACAAGTGAAACAGGAATAAAAAGGAAAGACTGTACCAATCCAAAGCAAAATTTATCAGTAAATGCAGACACCACTCAAAACAGATTTAGCTCCTGGGAAAATATCATGAACTATATTTCCAGGAGTAAGCTCCAGAAGGCAATGGAAGTAAACTGAAACTGGCAACTTTCAGGTTATGGCGCTAAGATTACGTGAGATTTGTGGAGGGGCCTTGGGTATTTGAAAGAAATCCGGCAGCAGAGTAAGTCTTCAACTAAATGGTAATGGTTGCCTAGAGTACATCACTACTATTAAATAACACAAAAAGTGAAATTTTAAAACTGTTTCGAATAGGTTTTTCTGTTACTCTCTCTCGAACTAAGTTACTATAAGTTATTAGTGATCATTGTGCAACCAATTTCTACCAATGGGATTACTCTTAGAAATATAACAAACCTTTGACATTATTTCTAATGTGTCACTTATGTTGATTCTCTGGATTCTTCCTCCGACGTCGATCTCAACCATTTTCTGTGCCTCGGCATAGGTGAGCCCTTCGCGAACTGGCGAGCCAGCAACATCGGGCGTAGTGGGAAACTTAGGACGAGCTCCATCTGCTCGAGGAGTTTTACTTTTCTTTCTTGCAGGAGCTGAAAATTATCCACGATGTTAACGATCACCGAAAATAGAACACTACCGGGGTAAACTACCCAAACTAGGCCATACAGGAAACTCTATCAGCCACCTGCAGCACTGACATGACAGGAAGTTACCTGAGTTTGAAGGGGGGTTGGACTGTTCTCCATCATGGTTAAAATTATAAAGGTGGTATTGAAGACCACAAATACTTTTATACACTTTGTCGCAAGTTTGGACTGGGCAATCATAAGGTGGTTTTGATTGCCTCAGCTTCTTACAAAACTGATAAATATCAAAATCCAATCCCATCGTTTTTCAAATACACACAGCGTGTATTCGTGTTAAATTAACGACTAATACAGTAAAATAAATAAAATCATGAGGTAAAGTAAAAATAAAATAAGGTCTTCCTTCACTTACACATCTCCTAATTACTGAAGAAACCCGAAAATGTCCAAGACACCACAGCCAACACTTAACATAACCTTAAGTCAAAACAAAAACAAAACATCGTTCACGCAGTAAATCAACGACAAACGGACCCATGCCTGATTTAGGGCCAGCTTCAAATTTTAAGCAACTTAACATCGATGAAAAATTCGCATAGCGCATACTCCGATTACTAAAAAACAACCAATTCCACTTTGAGGCAGTCAAATTCAGAAACTCTTGTTATGGCTACACCGCTCCCTACAGAATGCGACTTGACTCAAAAAGAAAGACAACTGAAATTCGTTACAAACTAGAGAGATCGATTTTTACCGTCGAAATGGAGCCGTGGAAGTTTGAATTTTTGTAAAAGTGTTGTTGAAAACGGCAAGTGTTACTTTTCGTGAACGCCAAAGGATAAATAAAATAAATCAAAAATTATAATTTTGAAATTGAAGGATTTTTACTATTAAATTTGTTACGACTATGTTTCTAAATTGTTGCTTTCGTCAACAAGAGTTGATCACCTTCTTCAGTATCCTTCGGGACAGGATTATAGGCTTTATTCTAAAATCTTAGTGTAAATATATTTATTCCTAAGATCCATACCATGATAGTTTGAGGTTGAGAAAATTTATTGATGGTGTACTTCGTTTGTCCAAGTAATCCACTCGGGTGCTTTAACGGTCCCTACGTTGTATTAAATATTTTTTAAACCCGATAAATATAATGTAATGAAAAGATCTTGCTAAGGCTTGGAAATACGTATTTTATTTAGAAAATTATAATTGATTATTTTTTTTTTGGAAGAACTTCATTGTTGTATAGGCTGCTAATATGAATACCTTCGGAAAACGTATACTAAGTGAAACGTTTTATGTGAGCAATCGATTTCTTTGCAAGTTTATCAATAAACAAATTAGATTCATACATATTGATGACGTGCAGTATCCCGAGTTGTATGTAGACGAGGCTTCGATTTATGTTCACTGGCCTTACTGTAGAAAGAGATGCCATTTCTGTAATTTTAATAAATACATAGATAATAACGTTAACCACGAACGAATGCGTAACTGCTTGGTTACGGAGATTAAGAGTATTATTAGAGAGACTGCGGTGAAAAGGATAAATTCTGTGTTTTTTGGAGGAGGAACACCAAACCTAGCAGAGCCTGTAACTATTGAGGTATGAAATAAATTACCTTATCGAAGCAATAAAATGGAACGATGTTACGAGCCTGCTCATATATCATATTAATATGGGGATGGTTTATTTTTAGGCTGTATTAAAAGCTGTATCTAATAGTACTGAATTAATTACTGGAGCAGAAATAACAATGGAAACCAATCCGATTGGCTATAATTCGTGCAAACTGGAAGATTTCAAAGCAGCTGGGATAAACAGAGTTTCAGTCGGAGTTCAAGTAAATCATCTCCCATGAAAACTACGTTGTTTTACAAATGAACATTTTGTTTTGAGTATTAATATGGGTTAATTTTACATTTAGGCCTTAGATGACAATAGTTTGACTCTACTGGGAAGAGAGCACACTGTTCTAGATGCCTTGAAAACTTTGGATACTGCTAAAATGCTCTTCCCTCAACGCACATCTGTGGACATTCTATATGGCTTGCCTGGTCAATCGCTTGACTCTTGGTCAGATACACTTCATCAGCTAATTCCTCTCTTAGATGACCACGTTTCTGTTTACCAATTAACGTTAGAGAGAGGAACAAAGTTGTTCAAAATGTGTGAAGAAGGAAGATTAGCTGTTCCAGAGGAAGAAGTGTTAGCAGACATGTATGACCTCACATTGGAGAAACTCAAATCTTCTGGTTTTAATGCATATGAGATATCCAACTTCTCCCGGAGTTTGAAAGCTCGGTCAACACACAATCAAGCTTATTGGCAAGGCAAGCAGTATATTGGAATTGGACCTGGAGCTCATAGTAGATTTGTTCCCCTGATAGTAGACAGTCCAAGTTATAGTTCAAAACTAATGGTGAGTTGCCCCCAAATATTCACAAAAAATTTTCCATTCCATGAAAAATTATGGTCTGGAAATCAGAAATGGTCATGCATTAAGTCTGCTGTTATAAAAAATGGTATTTACTATGTTTTAAATTACATTTTTTCTTGAAGGGAGTGGCATAATGGCACAACACTTTCATCATCCAGAGACTCCTGTTTAAATCCAAATGGTATTGATAGACACACTCAGTTAAACCCATGAAACTTGGATTTTCTTATGACAAGTTCAAGTCAAGGACAAGTCTGGAAAACTGTAGGTGACACAAAATAAAATTGCTTCTACATTCTGAAAAATAATTTTCTTATGGTGTTGGCTTCAGTATGAAATGAGTCCTCAAAAAACAAACCAGCCTTTAGGTTAAATACTCTGACAATTTGAGCATTGACTATCATTTTCCAAAAAAATAGTTTGTAAATGAGAAGTTGCGTGAAAAGCATAAAAATATGTCACCTAGAAAAGAAAATTACTCCCATCACTATAAAAAAAAATATTTCTTTAATTACCACATAGAAAAGAAAATTACTCTCATTCTTTATGGCATACAAATTTAATTTTATGTCAACATGCAGTTGTAATTTTTTACATTACTTTTGTGCTAAAGAAAAAAAGGGTTATTGCTCTGGCATGTAAAAATGCACATAGATGCACAATACTAATTATATTCGGAGCGGTAGGTGCCAACTCAGGAAAACCTGAAGTATCTGTGTTCATCACACAACAGCAATATAATAATGTAACAAACAAAACTCACCCCAACAGCAGATGCACAAAGTAATGAGACTGAGGAGAATGTGAGCCATACTACAAAACGCACACACACACTAGTCTGTTTGAGGCTGCGTTAGTTAGCAGCCGGGAATTTATATCTTGTTTGGGTTACAAATGAAGGCATGTAGCAGAGAATTAAGATTAAAACTGAATTATGTCTTCTGAATCCTTGTGACATTTTATGTTGCTTATGAACATGATTGGTACACAAGGCAAATTATTTTCCAGTGCTGCATTAGCATGCCAGGAACCCAAACCCCTTGAGCCACGTTCCAAAGGGTATCACTGAGTACACTTTTGAGCATCTTCAGATGATTTTATAAAGGCCATGCTGTATTTGCTCAAATTTATTAAATGATAAAATGTCATTGCGGTTTGGCAGAATAATGGACCACTTCCCTTTTCCCGAGTCCTGCACAGGCAGCAGAACTTGTGCTGGCCAATTATGTAAACCCAATGGGTCAAAATTGGTCAATTGGCTCAAATGATCACTCTTCCCAACAACCATTCTTGCCTTTCAATATTGGACAAAATTTGGCTCCATCATGACCCTTTATTGTTTGTGAGCACACAATATTTTTGTCCAGCAAAAAATGTCCTTCTTCTTTTGTATGCTCTCAGTACACTAATAACTAGGTAGAAATATTATTTTTTGCCAGTTTGAACATTTATGTATGTAATTAGAGATCTAAAAACAACTCTGGAATTTTGGAAGAAATATGTTACTCCCTTTTCACAAACTATGTTCATTCAATCAACATGTACCTATATGCAGGCTGCTATGCCATGTGTACAACATGAAGTGTTCGTAACATAAATGTTCTGCTGATTCCATTAAAACGCAGGTACATGTCTTAAGATAAAGATGTCTTAGATTGCCATTCGATTAGAATTATGTCAACAGATAAAGTGAATCACATTGAATCCCCTTATTGTTTCTAGATATAGTTTGTGGTATTGGCCGTCACTAGGTGGAAGTGATTCATCATAAAAGATAAACACACTTGGCTTTCCCACAATGTGGAAAAAATAAGTGTTTTCCATAACCCAATCTTTTAGTATTACTTCTGTTTGCTTTTTAAACATTTAAATGTTACAGAATATAATTATATTCTGTCACTGGATTATAGTTTTGTGGAATTTTCCCAAACCTGACAGAGGCATTGTGTCAATAATATTTCACTATGTTGACCTTCAATGGACCAGTATTGGCCAAAATTTGATGCCACTTGCTTGGTTGTTTAAGAAACTCCTCATTCATGGACAAGCAAAAACTTTTCACATTTATTGATGTGTCATGCATATTTTTCTGCCGTAATGCATAATAATTTAGAGTCCAAAAGTTTCCACATACCCATGAAGTTGCATTATAAGGGAGCGTATCCATAAGGAATGGCAGACTTTTACTGTCAAGTATATAAATGGACTCAGAAATATAATAGGACCCAGCCAACAATTGGAAATTGTTGATTGATGAATGTAACTGAAATTTTGTTTACATCTGTTGGTACAAGGCAGGTGATGAAAAATTGGCTCAAGGAATGAGAGAAGCCCGGATACAAACCCTGGAGCCAATACCCTGGATGAGGGAAGTTGAGTCAGCTGGGCATGGAACTCGCCTGAGGAGGCAGCAAAAGAAAAGGTTATTACGATTAATTTTAATATGTGAAAATAGAATGTTGTTTTTATCTTACAATTGTGAGTGTAGTATATGGAAGTTTTAAAACCAAAGTACACATTATTTTGGATAAGCGCTGAGTTTGCCAACTTCTTCAGGGAGAATTGCCAAAGTTTGAAACATAGTGACCCAAGTGGAACCTTATTCTGTAGGTGCCGGTCTATCTTCCAGGTTATGTGGACTCCTGCGAATTCACAAAAACAGTGTACCACTGAGAGCAACAGTATGTACCATGTACATGTACTATGCTGTAGGTATGTACTATGCTGGCTTCATTTGTAGCTCTATGTAAACATCGCATAAAGAGTTCTACAGAGTACGTGAAGACTGAGTGATGTCCGTCTAGAGGTGGGCAACATGGTTAGTTTCGACATCATGTCATTCCTCACATGTAAACCCATTAAGGGCAACTTTATGCTTCTGAGAGCAAGAATCAACCAGGAAACTATCAGCCTATGTCCACAAATACACATTTTCCTTTTGAGACTTCCTAAAGACAGACTGATGGCAGTTCCCCATTACAAACTACTGCATGCAAACTTTTGAAGAAAAATAAACAGAATCTTATCCCTTTTCTTATAAAGTGATTCTGCATGTATGAGGATGACACCTTCATCATGTGGTGAAACAGAGATGATCTAAATCAGTTTCTAGATCATGTGAATAGAAATCTGCTTCCCAAAATTACGTCACCATCGAGGATAAAAATGGTTCCTTGCCCTTTCTTGGCATCCTTATCGATGAAAACATGAAGTGTTTGGTCCACAGTCTGCATTATCAACCCACATGCAGACCTATAAGGAATGTTGGAATCTACCATCACTCCACCCAATGGAGACATCCCTCGGTCCTAGAGTGAAAATAGTGCTGAATGGAAAACCTTGTCCATAGGATTGGACCATCCCCATGGGACCTACTGGCAAAACTGCTACAACCAATGGAACATCCATATGGCCCTAAAATGACCTTTTGGGAAAGGGAGGGAAACAAAGATGGGTGGATGATCTCCATCTGGCCCTTAAAAGGACCTTCGGCACAGTGAATTTAATGAAGACCAAAAAGATATTCACCGCTATTCAGGGAACACAACATTGAAACCATTCACAAGCTGCCAAATGAAATCATAGATCACCTGATGAATGTCAAAGACAACCTGAGGCTGAATAAATTGGGCATCATATTGCTTCCCTTGAGAGTAGGAAGGCACACGTGAGTGACACTATGGAAACCATGCATCAGACTCTTCCAGGCAGAAAAGTCTGCAGTGTCTTTTGCAAAGTGCCTTCAGGAAGCACACTGCATCCACTTTGATGGGATGGAATTATTCCACAAAGCCAATGGGACCACCAAGTGAAAAAGGGCATGGAAATTAAAACGGAGAAGAAAAATCTGAGCCATGATCAAGACAATTTTCTTTGAGGAATACTTGGAATTAGTCTCCACTCCATGTGATAAGAGGGGAGGATGACACCAGAAAGAAGCACCCGATCAGCTCTTACTTGGGCACAGTAAACGGCCACAGCATATACATTTATTTGTTTCAACTTGAGGACTCCACCTTGAAGACAGAAGCAGATTCAGCCTTTGAAATATTGGTGTTTTATTCCTCAACATAGATCAAGATGCAAAAGAAAAATTTTTTCACAGCTCAAAGTTACTATAGAACATGATTTGAAAAGAACAACCCACCTACTTGCAATATTGTATTATTCTAATGATAACTGATAATTTAGGGCCTGATATCCCTTTCATTCTACATCCAACAATGGTAAAAATGATGTAATATTTCTTTGATCATGCAGCATTCATACCATAGTGTAGCCGAATGCAACATTGTGGAATTTCTTATCCGCAGGGGTATGTGCCAGGCCATTCAAGGGTAAAGTGAATGCTGAGTAAAGGTGGAAAAAACACTAAGGAGCAGTTAAATCAGCAATTAATTTTCTGTATTTTTTATTTAAAAATGCAGACACTTTATTTGCTCTCTTTATTTCTTTCACACAATTGTTTTTGCAGCATACATTTTATTGCATTCTTCTTATTAAGTGTATGTTTTGCATGCATTAATTTCTTTTTTTAGTGTGCAAAAATAAATTAGAAACAGATTTAACCTTTGTACCACTTAAAAAAAAACATTTATGAATTATCAAAATACCCTCCAAAATGGGAACACTGTTAGCTGAAGAAATTTACAAACTATTAGAAATGACTAAAAACCAATTTATAGTTTCATAATATCAATCACAGTAATTAACCCGAAGGTAGGTTTGATAGGTAATAATAATAATAATTTATTGTTCAGTTGGTCAGAGGTGACATGGAAC
>LYUA01001669.1:70696-84519 GCA_002093875.1 Calopteryx splendens
ATAATATATATACATAGCTATTTGTTTATATATAATATATATTATGTAAACACACACAGGCATATATGCCGAAGTCCGCAGTAGTTTTTAAGCAGATATGTTTTTAGAGATATTAGTATGAAATCTTCTTATTAATCTAATGGTAGTGCAATGTTAACATCACGTTAATAATTATCAAGACTTCATTTGTATTTTCATACTTAAATCACCATTGTCTTTGTGCGAAATACTCAGGGATAGTAAATTTGGTGAAGATGGCAAGAATATGAAACGGGAATACAATTCTTCCGTTACTTTTCCTTTCTATATCTCTCGTACTCTAGAGTTTTCAGTAGAAGTTCTGACGTCTTTCCCGACCCAGCCTTTTCTCCGAGGTTATATTTAATAGCTTATAAATAATTGGGACGTGGACCGAAAATACGGGGGACTAAGAATATTATTACAGCCTACTGCTCTTTTTGATATATTTCAGAAAGAAGCATTGTGGATGTAAGTGATTGTAGAATCCTAGAATAGACCGACCGATGTGTACATTTTCGTAGCCCTACCAGATAAATCAAAATGAGTAAGCTGGTACATACAAAATTGTTTTATGGTGAAATTTTATAGTAATTTATATCATTAAAATTCATCAATTATTCTTAATATTGTTATTAAAATTTGTATTCTTATCATTCTGGAATTGCTTTCGCAGTTAGATCATGGGAACCTATATTATTTTTTATTTAATTATATGCCTTCACGAAAAAGGCAATAAACGTCAGTGTTTCCAATGTTATTCATGGGTGACATTTTATAAGTATCGGTAAACAGTTGTTTTGTCTTTAATCTTAACTTTTTTAACTACAGGTGGTATTGTGATTAACTAAATCAAGGCACAGTGCGCTCCCCGCTGTTTGGTGTTCATTAAGCTTTCTTCAGTTTAATTTTGATTACACGCACAAAAAAACCTTCATTGAAAAGATTCCATTCCTCCATTTCGAGCCTCTCGTCCTCTTTTGTTTCCTTCGGCCTCGTTGTTTTTCGTCTCCCCCCCCCCTCACACCCATTGGAGGGGGAGCTCCTGAGAGCAAATGGGATTTTTTTTCTTGCCCACCGTCCTCTGATCCACCTTTATTTTTTTCCCTTAAAGGCCGCGTCACTAGCCCTTCGATGGCTGCAATCGAAAATCGATCCTTCGATCCCCATATAGGCCAAGTCCGGATTATGCCCCTCTGTGGAAGCGTCGCTGCGTTTGCGGGCCCCCGCCTTCCTTTTTTTCTCTCTCTCTCTTTCCGATAATGTCTTGCGGAAAACGGATGGTATTTCCCGGTAATTGGAACTCCAATAAGAGAGCCCCGGAAAGAATTTTTATTCCACTTCAAGTCCTTCTCCCTCAGCGTCTTACATCAAGACCGACGACGGAGGGGAATTTTCAGCGAAGCCGAAAATTCGTTCGAGAAGGGCAACTCCCATTAAGGACAAAAAGTCTTGAGAGGAGTTGGCCGTTAAATTGGTCGAAATGCGACGGCCATCAAACTGGGTGGGCCGCATTGCTGGGGTCGTCGAAAATGTAAATGAAAGGACGAGATAATATGGCAAGCTTTTCACCGGGGAAGCTTATGATGTGAGCTGGTAAAAATATAGATGTGAATTATATTTTCTGTCTCGGTGGTAGTTTAACGGTGACCTTTTTGTATTCTCCATGACAAGGGCTCAAAAAGGAAGGGAGCAAAGAGAGAATTTTAAAAGTAGTTTCTCAGAAAATTGTATGTTAACGAAAAATTATTTTCTAAAGAAATATTAGTGTAAATATTTAAGTCAGATTTTTGAAAAAAATTAGTTATAACTGTGAAGGGGCTATTGAAGGTAAGGGTAAAGAGTAGCCTATGCTTTTGTGCTTGAACAAAGAACACTAATATCGTTACTGATTCCCACTCTCCTGATGATAATTTGAAGGGTCATTCTTGTTCCCTCTAAATTCCTTAGTTCTTCATTCTATGCTTGAGAGTTGTTGAGAAAATATTTAAATCCATGGCCACAGTGTCGCTGGGACAGAGTCCTCGTCTGCTATATCGGAGGTCGTGGTTCGAAGTCCATACTATATATAGGATTTCTACTTGTATGACGTGGATGTCGATGTTCACCCGCGTTGTACATTGTTTTATTTTTTTTAAATCTGTAGTTGGTTACACATACCTCTGAATTATTGGGTACTTTATTATTTTATTAGATTTAATAAAAAATATTGAGTAATTGTTCAACTTGACGACTATATTTGCCGGACAAAGAATGTGGTAAAAAAATCGACATCATTAAAATTATTCCTGACTTAAAAAAGTGGGTTTTTTCTACTTTCGTTTATTGATAAATTTGTCTGGTGCATCCTAAAGGCATTAAGCCACAGATGACTTCTTTTTGTATTCGCATTTGTACTAAACGTTTTAGACATAAGTTTTGTTGTGGAAGATGGGATTATTATTTAAAATTTAATAATTCATTCCACATGCTTGTTTTAATTATGCATTGAATTCTCACTACCAATGAATAGTCAAGGATGATACTTTAGCTTTGTTATTAGATATACTATCCAGATCCTATAAATATACAATGTTTGAGTAAACGAAGCAAAGGCTGACCATTAACAGCGTGCACCGGTCTTCGGCCAGTGCATTTTCTTCTGAAATAGAGAAGCATCTTAGGTGAGGCTGGGTATTTACCAATCCTCTAATAGACTTACCGAAGGAATCGTTCGTCATAAAATTTTTCACTTGAACCTGATTGTCTGTAAGATATGAAGCCCCAGACGTGGAACATAATCCCGAAATTATGTTTGCATTCGGCTTCCGTCTGGGACTACTGGTGGCGAAAAAAATGCTCCCTTATCAAGGTGATCACTCGGTCATTTAATTAATTTTGAGTTCATAAAGGATCCTTCTGCAAAGCATCCATCCGCGGGGCTTACGTTGCCGGGGTTTGCGGATTGAAAAAGAACTCTGGAGGGGAGGGGGAGGAGTGGCGAAGGGGAGGGCCGGATGACTTCTGCTTTCCCCGTTTTCCTCGCGCCCCCCCCCTCTCTCCCTCCCCCCCGGACCCCCCCCACACCCCCCATGGAATCCTCCGTCCGTCTGTCTGTCACAGCCTCCGAGTCTCATTGAGTGTCCATTAGGGATTTGAGAGGAGCGAATCACAGTGCGACCCCCCCTTCTCCTCCCTCCTCCACCCTTCAACTCCCCCTCCCCACCCACCCCGTTAATCTCCTCTTCTCTCTCCAATTGACTGGTCATCTCTTTCCTCTCGCTCTTCGCCCACACAATGGAGCATCCCCCCTTCCCTCCTCGGTCCATTCCAAATCCCCTCCACGGCATCCACTCCACTTCCACTCTTCGCGTCGCGCGCGCGGAGTCGCCGTCACACGCGCTTGTCGTCCAATCAGATGCACTCGTGGGATCGAAGACCCTTTGTGCTCCTTTCCTACTCCATTTCCTTCTCCTTATGTGCCTACCTCATTCCTGCGACTACCTATTTTAGGAACCTAGTCTACCGATTGGAGGAAGGCTTTTGACCCTGCCGGGGAAATTATCACCCATCCTCTCTTCTTGATCAACACTCTTCGGGTTGGTCTGTTGCGAGACCCCATTCAACTCTCATAACTCTACAATCTACCTTGAAAGCTGCCACTCGAGCGTGTGGCGATGGGTGTTAGGTCACCTGCCATTATTGATTAGCGTAATTATTGATTTTTATCATTTCGTACAATTTTACTTTCGTGAAGTTCGTATTGTTTTACTTCTCTTGGCATCACGGGCACAATAGGTGCGAGGAGCAAAGGATCCCTAATATCGGTCCATCCGACAGAGTGAGTTTCTCTCTGCTTCTCGCTGTGGGCTCGCCTGTCAATGTAATGCCGAACTAAAATTGCTCCCTCTGTTCAGCGTTAAACCAGAATTATTTGTATTTATTTAATTTTTAAGTTGAGAATGTGATCTTTTTGCTTCCATTGGCTCCCTAGTTCAAACTATACAATGAAATTAGACGCCTTATATTTGTTAATTTAAAGATTCATCACGAAACGGGCAGCTTTTCATTGCATCCGTATAATTCCGAAATTTGTTCCTTCCGAGTAGGTAGTCCCAAATCATCGACTCGCATTCAGGGTGAGGTCTAACCAACGCAAAGTAACATCTCTGTGCATTCCCTTTTTTATTCGGATGTTTCCAAACCCTATTCATTTGATAACCCCAGTTCCTTTAATTCAGCTCCCCAGATATTCTTAATGCACTCCCTCCCAGCCTAGACTAAGCTTGCTCTACATTATTTTCTTCTTCCTGTCCTGATACTTTTTATCGTCCTTCGTACCGTAACTCCCTTACTCCGTCCTCCGCACCGTATTTCCCTCACCCCTCCCCTCTTACCATCTCACACAGTCTTCAAATACTCCCTCCCTCGCTCTTCTTCGCTCAATTCGCTTCTGCCGTCTTCGAGTTACCCCCGATGCGATGACACACATGTTCTCCTTCGTATCCACTTCCAAAAACCTTCCAAACCACGTTCCTGCTCATAATTACAACTGAAAGATGTATCATCTACGTGAATATATGCATCCCTTTTTCTCTTCTATTTGAATCTACTTCATAACTAACAACAAAGATGAACAATCAATCCGGATTAACAACACAAATAGACGCCCTATTCTTGGTATGACTGACGCCACCTGTCTATGAGACGAGGTTCAATGATTTCCAATGAACCCGCTGCTGGCAACTGTTCGATATATTCATTTTAAACACACCGCCGTTCCCGGACTGTACTTATCATTCAATCAATAAAATCGAAAATCCAGAAATGTTTTGGATGCAGTAGTGGAAGTGAATATTTGTGTGGAAGAGTACTATCCCGATACATAGCCGCCATACCGAATGGTATCAATCGATGTTTTGACGAGTCTTTATGAGTGACCTCGAGTGAGTGAGTGTGTATGAGAATAGGGATAGAGACAGAGAGGCGCGCCTAGGGATCCAAGGCTTAACGTCCCATCCGACGGACGTTCTCTATACACGTGGAGCCCACGTAGAGATCCGGATACCACTGTATAAACCCTCAACCGCCGGGATTGGAACCTGGGCAATCGGGGTGGGAAGCCATTAAACAGTAGGCATAGTAATCGCAGCAGCACGATGTCCGAAATGCTTAGTTGAAATCATTTATTTGCATTTTTAGTCCAAACTCTCATCTCTTCTCGATCTCGAGGCCGTAATTTTGAAATGTTGACGACAGTGAACCGCTTTTAACTTGAAATGCCTTTATCGAATGGATCGAAGTAACACACGCAATGACCACTTCTATTGCCTGATTGGCGTCTCTCTAAATTACAAATTTTCTGCAGCTAAATTTTTATTTAAAAAAATTCTGTGTATTTAAGACGTGATGAGTGATAAATCATTTATTTATATCTGCGTTATAACTCCTGATAGGTAATTGCTAACTTGGCTCGTAGCTTTAAGAAATGGGGACCAGGTAGTGCTCCATGCATTTGTTGTTTTAGCCGATGCATGTGCAAGCAGCTGCTCGCGACGATTTTCTTATTTATATATTTGTTTAAGACTTTGCTATCATCCAGCATATGGGGATGTTCTCCAATCTCCACAGTGGAATTATGATTCCTTATTTCACTTCAAAATGACCCCCAAATCAAGAAGCAAGTATAAATGTCCGGAGGTATATATTTATATGGCATTTAAAGTAATTAGTCCACTTCCGGTGCAGGCTGAATGATGTCACAGTCTTGAACATATTTTGAAAGAGCTGAAGGGAAAAGGAAAAAGAATGAAACGGTAAAATTCCACAATAGTTTGTTGCTGTTGAACGACCGGTTTCACCCATCGCGGCGTCAACAGGAGCATTCGCATCAGTCGTATTTACAGGAGGGCATTCGTGAATGCATTGGTGTCTCCATAATGGACGAAACTGTTCGTGCAGCACAAATGAAAGTATTTGGTAATTTTTCAAAGTTCATCTTTTTACCAAAGCAGAGATTCCTCTAACAATGAGTAACGAACCCCTGAAGACGTTTTCTTTTCGTTTGGAAAAGAAGAGCTCACAATTTTGAAACGCTGCCGGAGTCATCGAGCGGTAAATCCCTATGTAATGTCTGGGTGTGGATTAAATCCTATGGTGTGTGTGTGTGTGTGCTCGTGGGCCTTGATCGATTTCCCCTCCGGCGTCGGGAGCCCGATGCGCGCACTCACGGCGGGATTCACCAGGCGAGGAGGCGCCTTCGCCTCTCGGGGAGAGCGAGGCCCGTCTCGCGTCGCGTCGGTCGGTCTTTGACCATTCATCCCACGAGCGACCATTAATCGCGTCGATCGCGCGAGTATTTCGCGGCCTTGGTCGTTTCGCGTGTTCGACTCTGCGGCCGCGCCGTGCATTCCCTCGTTCGAGGGCGTGTGTGGGAGGGATGAGGAGGGTGGGAGGAGGGATGAGGAGGGTGGGAGGGTCGATTCCGCCTAAGAAGCTCGCAGTGGTTTTTCCACTGTTGCATTTCATAGGTGTGGAGTCGACGCTTCCGCCTATTTGTACGCGATTCTTAATAAATATATAGACTAACCTCCTTTTCAGCGTGTCTAGATGTTCCAACTGATTTTCATGTTTTTTGAAGTCCTCATTTGTCAAACATTTAAATATTTTAGGCAAACGAAGGAGTGATATGTTGTTTGGAAGAAATCCGAATGCATGAAAGTGGATGGTGCCGAGGCAATAGGCTGTTGAAGAATCTGATAGAGGGGAGAATGATGTAGGTAATTGCGTCGTCGAGAGAGGAAATGTAGAGACATTTTGTAGTGCATGAAGGGAGGTAAGTAGAAAGGAATTGGGGCCGATGAATAGTGTATTGTACCCGATTCAAATAATTACCAATTATGTAATATTAATTATAACCACCTGGCTATATTATGAACTTCCCTTATTTTACACTTTTCTACTACATATAATGGAGACACGTCGGATTTCTTTTTTAAGTTTAGAGAAAAGTGCCCGAATTTCTTTTGTTTTGTCGTCATATTCTGGTAGAGTGCTTACGTATGAAGTTCATGAACAAATCTCTTTCCAAATGTACGCCATCTGCTCATTGCTTCTTCTTTGGTACCTGAAAAACGCTCTGTTTATTTCGTCCCTAGCGTAGCATGTGTCCTCCATGGCATCCTCGGCAGTTTTCATATAATATAAAGTAATGCTGCAAGACTTAAGTAAATCAATAGACTCATTCGACTGAACCGGGACACGAACCCGGATCCCTCGATTTCCGGCCGGCTGCTTTAGTCAGGTAAGCTACCCAGGCGTCCTCTTACTCTGTGAATTTCTGAGAGCTTTTGATGATGAGCGAATGATTTTTACACTGTGAATTTTTCGCATAAGAATGCACAGCAGCGGTTGACTCCATTGTAGGTACTGTCGCGGCATTTCCCGCAGTTTCTATAAATCAATAGAGTTAAGAGCTTTTATTTTTTTTAAATTCCCAATTTCAATCTTTAATTTCGAATTATATACTTATATGTAGGGAAAGGCGTACTGAGTGGCTATGTGTGAGTGTGTTGAAGATGGCGGTACAAAGGAGAATGTTGTGTAAGCGAGGGAGAGGGAGGAAGAGATTAGACATGTTGAAGATGGAATGATGCGTTGAGGAAATGATGCAGATTTGAAGAAAGGGTTAATTGTTGCGGTGTGTCCACCTTCCTAAACCGATGGAACACCATTAATAATAATGAATAATGTGGGGAAAAAACGAATGACCAGGACACTGTAGCTGATTGTGTGGCAACATTTGCTGTAGGTACAACGTGTACTTCCAGATGCTATGATGATTGCGAGTGTTCATTTTCGAAAGGAATTTAAATCGTTGGTCATAAGAATGTGCATGGATGACACCACCACCTGCGGTAAACACATCTCCATCGTTGAAATGGCATTGTTGAGTCACCCTCGAAGAACTTTATCGCCGTGTTGTGCTCAGTCTTTTTTTTATATTCGCGAGTCGCATGAGGTTTCTCCATTGGGAATCCGACTCTCTGCCAAATGTGGGAGACGACGGGAGAAGACTTGGGGAAACAGGAGTGGGTATCTCGGAATCGGCCGCACCTCTGAAAAAATCACTTCCCTCTCCAAGGTCTCGACTTCGCAAGACTTTCGTGTCCCTGGTCACATAAAAGGTTCTAGTCTAACCACTGGGTTCTTTATCGTCTACGGGTTGAAATTGAAGCCCTTTCAGTTCTTATCCAGAGGTCGTCTCGTTATTATTTCTTATCTGTAATTGTGTATGCCAATGACCGCCGTCCAGATATCTGGAATCTGAATCCGCATGTAAATGACGATCCGTGGGAGGATATCGGGGGGACTTGGCCGGGAGTCGAACCCGATTTAGCTTCGCTGGCAGTATTTCCCTTGCTGGCGCGTTGACCGAGCTATTCCACCACTGTGCCAGCAGATACCTATCCTGGGAACCTTTTCCTAATCGATCTAACACTCTCACTTTATTGCACCCTTCTGCAATACCTATTGATTAGATGAACAAATACAAATTTATTTCCCCTGGTTAGCCAAACCCTAAAATTGATAAATAAATGATGTACCCTTAATCACTGATGTTTGCATAATATGGATTAATTAAACCTGGGTTAATATTTCTTTAGTCAAATTCTGGAATCCGTTGGGATAAGTACCTCCAGGAAGGTCGTTAGTATGATCATTAAGTACTAAGTAAATATTAATCTTATGATTAGACTTGGTGGACACATATTTACTTTTCAATCTATTAATTCGGAATGCCTTTCCGATTTCTGGGGTTTTCTCCGTCATTTTCACTTCATACATAATTGATTTGAACGCTTAGGTGGATCCGCCGAATCATTTTGCTAATCCAGGCAATGCAGTTTGTTTCTCAAACTATCAATGAACGATATCCATTGCTAGGTTTCTATTTCAAGCCTCCTGAGGCCCCCTGGGCACACTGGTCAGGCCCGATTGCAAATCTACCACACGGAATTTATAAGTATGTGATTTTACTTAAGGGCATTCGTTTCGGTGCGGAGCACTTATTTCTTAGTCACCCAGGTTGCAAAATAGAGGCCACGAAGCGTTTTATCAAAATTTAAGCGAAATATTTGCTTGGGTAATTATTTTTTTTCCTCAGCGGTCTGATCTGAGTTGAGATTGCCCTCCGATATTAGATAAACTGGAATTACAGAGTTAGGCATCACACAATGAGGTGGAAAATTTGATCTGTTTTGCGGCTTCTTGGAGCTATGCTAATTAATTAACTACGATCGCTTTGGGCTTCCTCGAATGAGTCGGCCACAATTTCACAAAAAGGTTTCCGTGACTTGCCATCGTCTCTCTCCAGACCTTATCCTCGGACGGTTTCGAGAAATTAGGTTAGTCAGAAGGATAGCCCATCCGATGGATTAAATATGCACTCGCCCCAAACTGGTTCTCTAAGCGCTTCCGCACCTTCTCGCCCGCATCACGAGGCATTTCGTCGTATTTTATGGCTTCTGTTGCTACCCTGAAGCAATCTTGAGAATTTCAATTCGAGGTGGGCGCGGCGTAATATAAGCCGATTAAATTTTCCCGCTGTTTACATATGTTCAAAAAGTCTAGTTTTATTAACACGCTTACTTTTAAGAATTGCAGTAGTTAACTCATAATGAATGGAACATTTGACCTTTTTTCTGGTGGGTAACGAAAGATGATTAAACGAGTTCTAGTGTCTGCTACTCGTATTAAACGGGCCTTCAAGTTCAAACCTTCAAGAACTTCAAGAAATAATAATCAAAACTCCGTAGTGCCCTCCATGAATTATTCCTTACAATGCCGTTTTGGGAAATCAATATACGATTGAAACTTTCTATTAGTTTGATTTCATGTTTATCTTTCTGAAATCTAGTGTCTAGCGTAAGGGTGGCGTTAAAAACTCAGAATCCTCTGTAATTTAATTGAATGCGGGATATGAACCTGCGACCTCCGGATGCAGAGAGGACGTTACCCACCTGGAGTTACCAAGTCTAGCAATTATATCTAGGGGGACGAAATAAATTGAAAAATATAATATTCTTGTCACTCACTTATCTCTGAAATAGATAATTTTGTAGCATAAAAGTTTGATTGTAAATCTATACTTGAGGCCAAGATGTAATGAAGTGAGATACATTAAACGCTCCAGTTGCACACTGAAGGTGAAAAAGAGCCCGAAGGATTGCTTACGGAACGGTTGCGTGAATATATTCTTTCGAATAGAGATCGCCTTGTGTGAGAAGTTATTTTTCGTCGTAGCGTTTTGAGGAAATGATATTCGGAGGCATAAACACACACGCATGTGTATTATATGTGGGGATGAAGGGGGAGGGAGGGTGGGTGGTTGTCGTTAGCGGTGGCCGCCTGGAGGCACCGCCACTCATACAATCGAGAGATCGCTTGAACGCGCTCTTTGTGTAGGCGTTTAAACAGAGTTTGTTTCAATGGAAATCGGAGCTTCGCCCGACGGTTGAGGCGTTCATTTGGACGGCTGAGGGTATTCATGGGGTTTTTGCAGCTGGGAATCAATGTCTCAATTTTCGTGGCTGCTCAATTTTGTGTTTTTTTTTTGCCTTTAGTTTTTCCATGAGAACCTCATTATACGACGGGGAAATTATGAAATGTAAATGATAATTTCAACACGTTAAAAAAAAAGTTAACTCGCCCACTATTCGAGGGTATTTAATTTTTTTTATTTTGTATACAATGCCGCGCGTGAATATGAAAAAAATATGAATTATGGAATTTGGGTAAGACCAAGGGGGGTATCTCTTCTTTTTTAATATATTTTTACTTACCTGTTAGGTTTCAAGGTGAGGACATGTGTGGCTCTAATTGTTTTCTTGAGGAGGTAAACCTACCTTTTATGCTTAAATTCCATAATGAATGAAAAGTCCTAATAGATATGTTGATGTATTTGGATACGTTCTGTCAAAATGGTAATTATGGTAAATGGTTTGCGATCAAATGATGCATCCATTTATCCATGTTATAGCGTAAATTGCTATATCTCTCGCTATCATCCATTTGGAAGACATTGGAGATAGGTAATCAGCTAGAATTAAACGTAATGTTGATTTTTTATGCATAATTATGTTTGCAAAATCAAGATCAGACTCGTATCAATGCGTTATGTAGGCAGAGGCAGATGAGTCCACAGGACTAGATTTTCTTTCGTTGCGCCGAAATGTCTAATTTATTTATCAAGGCAACGCACATGCCATTTTTGCAATGCCGAAGACGGCGTGATTAATATAACTATAAAAGAAGAACATCGTGATAGTACCATAAGAAAATGTCCCCCTATAATTCCTCCATCTCGTTATGGACAAGAGAAGGACTTCGGGGAAACTTTTGCGTATCGGAATCAGGCGAGCGGCAATTTCATGGAATATATTGTCGTTCGTGTCGGACAATCAAATGCATGTTACTGCGCCATAAAGTTCGCGCCCATGATAAACTCGAGGAGGAAAACATGAGCCCATTTCAAGTCCTAATCATTGCATTAGTTTCAAATGTCAGCGAATTAAATTCTCGAAATTGGTCTCCCAGTGCTCAGCCAAATGACGGGTCGCGCTCTCGAGAGTAGAGGGAGAAAAAAAATACATGGAAACAAGGCGATAGGGGAAATATAAGGGGGGAGAGGAGGAGAGACCGTGCGTGGGTGGTTGCGCCTCGTGCGCGTCGACGGGGTCGGTCGGATTGCTTCCATTCTGCCGTTTTCAATGCGAGTCTTCCCTCCGGGGGGCCGATGGATTCCGGAGGAAAAAGTTATAGGAAAGAAAAAGATTGCTCCACTTTGACTCAGGAGGTCGGGGATAAAAAAATGGTGAGAGATCCTATCTGTTAATGCCTTTATATCTTGGAGAGGGAAGGAGTGGAGAAAGGAAAACAAGTGGTCTCGGTAGTAGTAGTAGGATGATGGGTGGAGCCATGATTTCCGAGATTCGGTGGAGATAATCGATTGTTGGCTCGGGGGGGTGGGATCGAAACGACGCCCCGCGAAGGAGAGGAGTGGAAAATTAAAAAAGGAATAAAAGAGGCAGACAATCTCTCGCGGGGAAACTTCAATATTATCTTAAGATTGCGGAGCGGGATGGGGTTTCGCGATCGCCAGAGGGGCTCTCTCTCTCTCGCCTTCGTCCTTGGGGGGACCTCGGCCGGCCAACGCTCTGGTTCTCCTGATTGGAGGAGGGGGGGGGTCACTCCCTCCTCTCCACCCCTCTCTTCCCTCTTTTGACGGGAGCCTCCTCCTCTCATCGCTATCGTTACGATCGCTATCTCCTCGCTGACCCAACCTCCCGTCCCCGTTGGACGCTCCGAGCATATTGACCACTCACCGTAGATAGATTAAACCGCTTGTCTGCGGTGCATTTATTGGGAAGATGTGCCCGCGAACATCTAGTAGCACGCTTCGTTGTGGTATCCAGTTATCATAGTCGAGGGAAGTGGCGCTGGATGGTTCCGTGGACGTAGGGTAGGTAGCGCGATCGACAGTTCAATGGCGGATAAAATTTAAGTAAATAGTATGCGAGCTTCCAGTATAATGGATGGCATCCAGGTGGAAGCACTGCATGGGTGGAGCAGGCGTGAGAATGCAACCCATTATATCTTAAACCAAGTTAATTATTTTCGTATCAAAGCGCAACTAAATTTTACTCATTAATTTGACCGTTTTGTTTTTTTCTGTAGATACTCTCGAAGATTAAGTACTTTGGACGTTTACCAGCCCTCTCTACGCGTCATGGCGTGCATTTCCGGAAATCATATACCAATGGTAAAATGGAAGCAACTTTTGAGTTCTCAACTGAAGTATGCAAATATGTATTCATTCAAGTAAAACTCTGGACATGATATTCCATACGTATCCTTCAATGGAAATGTGGCCTGGATTATGGAATTTGGGTAATATAACCAAGGGAAGAGATTAATTTCCATCGTCCGTCCTCGGCCTCCAACCACGCATTAGTCGCGCGTCAATTTATGTTATACTAACTACTGTTCATATATCGTGAAGTGATTAAATACCTAGTAATTTTATTTTCTTACTGTAAAATAACTCTCAAGCATATGTGACCGAACCTCGCTCCTGATGTGAAATGATTCTTACAGAAGTATTATCTCGACATCGAATACCAATTATTTTCGTTCGCTGAATCCTGTAGTTACCAATTTAAATACCGAGATAAAAAGTGTAAAACAAGATTAAGTCTGCCACCAAAGCAACGGCAAACAAATTTTTTCATAGCCAACATAGTGCGCATTACGGAAATACTTGCATTAATTCATTATGATAATTTTAAATGAATTTGTATTTATTGTTTATTTAGTTCATTAAGTATTTCTTTAATCTTTATACATTTTCTTTGCCGTTTGAAAAGCTCTTATTAAAGCAAACTTTAAGAATTTTCCTCTTACATTTCCTATTGAGTTAATTATTCAAGGGATTAATGAATTAGCGAGCAAACGATGGCTGACCGATGAGTGCCCTAAAGGACAACTCACGAAGGTCATCAAACTCCAATGCTGGAAGCGTTGCATAAATTTATGTTGATTTTTTCCCCCGCGCGTAGGAAATGAATTCCCTCGCAGCGGTGTGTCTGTTAGAGCACCGTTCGAATGTGAAGTGAGGTGGAAGCAATCGTCGATATATAAGCGACGCGCCTACTTCAGCGAAACCCCGTCGTATGAAACCGCGCCTGTTTCCACGAATCATTTCCATCTTTCCTCTCCCCCCTTCCCCCCCCCCTCTCCCCCCGCCATCTTCCCCACCCCTCTCT
>LYUA01001670.1:259028-269790 GCA_002093875.1 Calopteryx splendens
AGGATTTGCTGCAATGCATACATACAAATATAGGACACGTCAAGGTGGAATGTATTAGACAGGTCATAAATATCTCTACAGTAACATTTTTTCATATTCTTTACAATCCTAATTATATCAAGCGGAGTAATTAATTTCCATTTCAAGGTTAAGTTATGAGGGGGAAGTTTATTAAGCAATGTTTCAATCCTTTCACGATTGATAGTTACAGTGGATAAAATATTATCAGTAGATTCTACAAAATAAGAAATAATTATTTGCCTCACCTGAAGTAAAAGGGAAATTTAAAGTATACTTAGCTCGGCCCACCTCATTATTAATATCCTTCCATGCTGCCTTGCTTTTGTTGTCTGCATAAAAAATAAAGCCCTTGTATGCCTTACTTTTAGCGATCCTAATTGAGTTATAATATGTAATTCTTCTTCTGTTTTAAGTAAAACTCTTTATCAACTTCCCTTTCACTAGACCAATAGGAATGGTAGAAGGGCAGTAATTCCTTCTTGAGCTCAAGTAACTCATAATTGAATCAAGGATTTTTAGTATGTTGCAGATGCATTAGGTTTTCATAGTGTGTATGTACTAATTTATAAATATATATAAAGTATGGTAAAATACATATTTGAACAGGGAATTATCATATTAGTCTTCATCAGCAAACAAACCACACATTTTCTCTAGCTGAGGTGCCTGTTGTCAATGCAATAGTACCCTCAGAGTGATACACATTTACATTAAAAAAATCTTAAGTTTTTTTTTTTTTAACTCCCCTGAAATCAGCTGAAAGGGGGTTGGAATTAGGTTAGGGCATTTGGATTGAAACAGGAGGCATAACTCGTGAATTTTTATCAGTATTTTCTGCAAGAGCATACCCTTAATGCAAAAGGAAAATTTTATCGAAAAACATTTTACTGCTGATAACTTTCGAAAACAATAAATAAAATAATCTCAGAAATGAAAGGGAAAAATAGTCAACCATATGGACTGATTATTATTTCTAACAATAAGAACTTATGAATGGAACAGGAAGTTGAGTCAAATGGTATTATACTACCACATATTTATGATTTTTATAGCATTGCATGTTTATTAAATTTTAGGAGAGACATTTAAATTAATTTTGATCACATCAGCTAAGCACTCACCAATATATATCATATGGAAAAATCTAAACAAGACTGAAATTGAAAATAACTTTTCCAATGAAAGAATAGAATTCCACAGTGAAAAAAATCATTCACCTAGGATTAATTTGTGACATTGTATGTGTGGTAATTAATCAGAACATTTTGGTCTGTTAAAACAATTTAAAATGCACAATGTACCAGTAGCCTTAGTAGCTTAACTGGCTAAAGAACTTGGTTGGAAAACAATGGAATCCAGATTCACATCCTGGTCTTGGCAAATGATTTTTACTCATTACTGCATTTGTGTGCACAGCAGTGGGTGACTGTATTAAAGCTGCTGTTGTGGCATTTCCTAGTCTCTTTGAACTTTTCAAAGAGTTGGAAGCAAAGGGAAATTCTGACCTAAACACTAATCATAACTCTAATAGCTCGGTAACATAACATTGAAGAAATCATTGCATGACAAGAGGAGGATTTTTTTGGCCACAATGTCGACGAGGGATGTCTGAACTCCCGCAAATGGTTATACCAGACATAGCTCGTAAATGAAGAAACAAAGGCATAGGGGCCTTCAGATCTCAGCAACACACAGACTAGAAGACCCATTACAGTATATTCTTTGTTTTCAAAAAGCTTCAGGGATTTTAGTGAAGCCATTTTATACAGTATGCATGATTGACCAGCCTGATCTGAATCCAAACTGTCTAGTAGTTATTATATGTAAAAAAACAAGTTTATTTTTCTTTGTTTCTAGTCTCTTAGAAAGAACAGGCATTGCAGCACCTGATCTGCAGTTTCCTAGCTCTTGTTTAGATCCTCTATCATGAATTATTTCTAAATTTTGGAGAAATATACCTTTGGAAATAGTCATGTGAAAGCCGCGTCAAAGTCACTGCTATTACATACACTTTTTGCATCATAAGGTGATTGGAAAACCCAAAGCTATCCCTTCTGGATGAGGATATGTGTTCTTTTGACTATTACTTCTTGGGGTTAAAATGCTTCCATTGTGAAAGCTGATATTTATTATTGTTTGTTATCATCTGTTTCCCTGAACATATCCTGTTCCATTCTACCCCCTCAAAAAATTCACAATGTCTCTGATAATTGCCATATATCACGAACTATTTATCCAAAGTCATATTTATATATTTGTTCTGGGTGAAAAACTATTTAAATTAACTTTCATGAGATTGTTATTTCTTGAAAATGATTTTTCTCTTCCATTTCAATGAATGCATGGTCCATTATCACAATTTTACAGAAGGTAGCTTAATTATACCTACCAAGTAAGTTTATAGTTAGGTTACTTATATATTTAAGTAGCTAAACATTTAAATAATAACTTCTCCTATCACTTCACATTACCATAAAAATTTACCTTTAAAATTCAATATAAATGTAATCAAATTCACATATAGTTTACCCAGTGCTCTTAATCCTATGTTGGTCAACCATCCTTAACACATGGTCCAAATGAAAGTAGGACTGTTTATCTAAGGATGATATACTACCTAGTTTCAATATGAACCAACTATCATATTCAATTCACCCACGCCAAGGTTCTATTAAAAGACAAATATTTTGTAAAACTTGCTGGGTGCTTATTACAGTAATGTTGAAATCAAACTACAAGGGGAGGTCACATCAACAGACGTAGGAAGGCCAACAAATCGTCACAAATAGACGGAAAAATTACCTCAACTATCGCCCGTGAAACTGATTCACTTACGTTTTATGTAAATAGATCAAATTTTGAAGAATATGATAATTATAATTATCAGTTAGTATTTAGTTTGTAATTAGTAACTGTATACAGTTACATTAATTGGTAGAAAAGATCATCACATTCAATAATAATTACCAAATGCCTTTAGCAGGAAAGATGTTCGCTACAGATAAATAACGGGTAACATGATAAACATACAACCACAAATTATTTTCATGTTGTATTATGTTCTACACCAAAGATTACCATAATTCTGTCTACTTTCAAACCACCTCAACAACCCCTATGATCTCAACAATTAATACCTAAAATATAGGATCGTCATTCGATTTTATGATACCTAATTCCACAATGCACATGCATGAGAAATAACAGCAGTAACTAAATTTCATGCCCATGATTTATAGGCTCAGAGGCAACATGTTCGAGCAAAATCTTTCACTGTTGGAAGACGTTGACGAAGTGTTCAAAATTTAGTCCATTTTCTAATATTTTACATGCCTATTACTCACTCTCCTTTACAGCATCACTTTCTACGGTTTCAACAAATTTTCCCTCGTTATCAACAGTTACATCGTTCTCCTTCTGTGTGTCTAAATCAGAGTATGGTGCACCGTCATTTGTTGCATTAATTGCAGGATCACTTTTTTGTTCTATCATTTCCTCCATTGGATAATTCCAATCATGTGCCTAAGAATATTATCATTCGCTAGACTAAGCGATTAAGAACACTGTGCGCAGATCATTTTTCTAACACAAACATCGTCAGCTACCCTGAGCTATCCAGTTACAATACTGGTTGCTAGGTTACACGATTCTCATATATATATATATATATAATGTCTTGGATTTTACTTCGTTGTTAACATAAGCACCAACAACATCTAATCAACAAGTTCTACATAGACATTTATGGTGACGGAATTTTAAGATGATGGTGTTTATGAGACGTGAACGACGTGAGCACACAAATAAAAATACGAAGTTTTATAGTAACATAATTATCTCCGGTGTTAAGGAAAATTAAGAACAAAAATAAATGAGCTAGCGTTAAAAAAGAAGAAGTGATTATAAATATGTTATAATTGAAATGCATAAGATCACAGTAAAAAACTACTTGGCGGGAATCGCGGGAATGTATCTGATTGGTGCCATACGCTACTCGTCAGCCACTTGCAAAAAGATCCCGCTCTCTTGCTGTATAGCCCAGTATAGCCGCTGTGTCCTACAGAAATGACTTCTTTAAGTAACATTAATGGAGATCAGGAACCTGGATTAGGAAAGGGTCAAATTCAGGTAACTTCTTCGTTAATAAGTAATTCGGTGTATCTAAAACGCCAAGTTTTCTACATTTTTCACAGACTCCACAGTCGTAGATGGCGCCATTTATTTACAAATATTCAGTCGGTTCAGATTCCTTGCACATTTCGCGTTTCTTTTGAGCGCGAACTGAAGTTCTACTTGTTCGACATTATATAATGTTAAATATATGTCTCGTGATCTTTCATTTGTGTACCTATTTTAATTCTGAAGTTTATAAGTGGTGAAAGAAGACTTGGTTCAACCATCTTGTACTATTACCATGAATAATAGCCAGTGAAGTATCGTACGGTAGCTAGTGAAGTATATCGTAGACGTCATGGAGTGTAATTACGATGAAGATCTGAACGAAAATCCATTCTTTAAGTCATTGCAAACAGAAAATGAAGAAATTTTTCATAAATCAACTTCAGAAGGTTGGGTGATCTGTGTTCCTAGGGCTGGGTCATTTCCGGCCAACCCTTTAACTCACGATGATTTTTTCAGCCACATTCTTATACCCAGTGATGAATTACCTGAAAGTCATTTTAGAACTCTAAACGACAAGGAAGTCACTGTTTGTAACCGTGTTGTGACCGTTGAGAGCGAAGTGTCAAAACCAATTATGGTTCGTGTTCTTTTTGAAGAAACCTATTATACAGACGATTTATTAAAGTACCGAGTATTGTGTATAGAAAGTCCATTAGAAAGACAGAGGATGACCGATAATGGCTGCGAAATTGTTATGGTCAGAACTCTTCGTGACTGTATAGATCTAGTATGGACAAAGAGTGCAGGTGGGAGGGAACTTTTGGAAAAAATGGACGAAGCCATTAAAAGTTTCCTTGATTCTAATCCTGACCTTGAGAAAAGACCCCTCATGGAGCTAAGGTCTTTAGTTAAAGGTCTTTATCATCATTGCACTTCCATAGTTTTGGGTGATTTGCAACTACGTTCATTGACTGCATTGGATAAAAGATTGTTGGATGGGGTGCGCATATCAGCTGAAACTTATGTTTTACATGGGGTTCATTCACAGTTAATCAGAGGAGTTACTAATGCAACCTCAGCTGAAGATTCTCGACTTAATAAAACAGCACGTAATCTCTCAGAATTACAACTTCGTGATTTAGGCGTATCACGTTCTGACTTGATAGGCTCAATTCCGATCGCAAGGAGAGAATTGGCTAGGATTGACGGATATGGAACTGTTCTCGGTAAGATTGGCTGCCTCAGGCGTACTGTTGCTGCAATTGGCAGTGGCGAAGACGGTGATTATTGCAGAGGTACAGTTGTCGCTGCTGACGACCTGTTGCCCGTGTTAGTTTTTCTTGTTATTAAAACAGGATTGCCGAATTGGATAGCCCAACTTACTTTCCTTCGCAATTTTTCATTTGCAAATGAGGCAATCACATCATCACAAGCAGACGAAAGCTCTTTTTTGGTGACTTCGTTGGAAGCTGCAATTGAGCATGTCCGCTCTGGCGTTTTACTCGGGGCACCTGAACCAGAGGCACTTCAGCAAGAATACTCGTGGAAGAACGTCGACTACGAGGAAAAAGATTACGATGACGACAGCATGGAATCGCCGACAGAATCAACCAGGGGGTGCAGCGTCAGCAGAGACGCGCTTGCTGAATTTTTTGATCAAGTACGGCTTGGTAACGTAGAGAAAGTTGAAATGTTTCTGGATGGAAAATTTAGGATAGATGACGGGAAAAATGAAGTCCTGAGCCATGATACAGCGGAAGTAATTCAAAAGCTTTGCCATCCTCTTTGCTCGTGTGATGGTTGTGAGAAATTACTCGTGGAGCATCGGCAGCAATTCGTGGACCTGAAACCATACCCCACCGTTCTCTCGGTCGATGGCAGGGGTCTCACCCCTTTGCATCATGCATGTCGCCATGGTAGAACCATTCTCGTGGACGTCCTCCTGCGCCGCGGTGCCAATCCCGACGCCGCCGACGCTCGTGGGGCCACACCCTTGCACCACGCAGCGTCCCGGGGACACCAGGCCGCCTTGTTGCTCCTGCTCCTCCAAGGGAAGGCTCAGGTGGGAGCCCAGGACGGAGCCGGGAACACGCCTTTGCACCTCGCGGCCGACGGAGGTCACGAGGGGTGCGCGAAAGCCCTCCTCTACTACGCCGAGCACTCCGGTGGTGCCGGAGTCGCCCGGGGCCACGCCCGCGCCTCCAATGCCTCCGGGGACACCCCGCTGCACCACGCGGCGCGGTGGGGGTACGACAGCATCGTCGCCATCTTACTGGAGCACGGAGCGCAGCCAGACGCTCTGAACGCCCGTCGGGTGTCTCCCATGGACGTCGCCCACAACCCTCAAGTGTCGAATCTCCTGCTCAAAGCGTCCCCCTCCGGGGAATGGCTGCCTTCTCCCCCGGGGACCACCACCCTTAGGTCTCCCGAAGGCGCGTTGCAGATTCCCGTGCTCGACTTCCAAGACGCGGGCACCAACAGGAAGGTCAAAGACGGTCGGAGGACCGGTGTCAGACCGGAGTCCACGGAGGACATGAGGAGGGTGGAGAAGCTCCTCCGCGCGGTGGTGCACGGCGACGTGCGCCTCGCGTGCTATTACCTGGGGCTCGACGGTCAGCAGCACTCTGGCGGCGGTCACAAGCATGCAGATGCCGCGGGCAATAATGGGTTCAAGTGTCCGAGGAGGAGGCTGTGCCATCCCCTGTGCACTTGCGACTCGTGCGGGAGGGCGGTGGAGGGGCAGGAGGGAGGCTCCTCCGTCGGCAGTCCGACCGACTCCCAGGGCGTGCCGGTCGTCAAGCTGAGGTATCTGGATTTGGACGTCTGCGACGCAGACGGCATCACCTCGCTTCATGCCGCGGCTTCGCACGGGCGCGTGGAAATAGTCAAAGCCCTCGTGGATGCTGGCGCCAGCCTGGATTTAAGAACTCGGTCCGGGGCTTCGTCGCCACTGCATCTCGCCTGTAGGCGTGGACGTCTTGGGGTGGCTAGGTTGCTCCTGGAAGCAGGTGCGGATGCATCGGCCACGGATGCCGCTGGTGACACCCCTCTCCATCACTGTTGCCGACTTGCTGGCGATAGTGGTGCCGTGGCAATGGTGGAGCTCCTCCTGCAGTATAATTTGCTGTGGGATGTGCACAACGCTGAAGGGAAGACTCCACTTGATGTTTCTGAAGAAAAAATGTCTCTTCGCCTGGTGAAATTACTTCAGGGAAAATTGCCAAAAGTTACTTGAAGACATATTTTGTGATTGACAGTTGAAGGGGTTTCTTTTTCTTCACTCTTCTTGGCTCGTGGTTCTTTTTTCGTTTCTCGTGGGCAATGGTGATTACTGAATTATCCGTTTAGAGAGTAAATATCATTTGCCAAAACAGTATTTTTACTGTGTATCTAGTCATCATGTAATTGAGATGGTATTAATTAGTCTTTTGAAATTTAATGTACGAGGGATTTTCAAATTTGGTGCTATAGAAATAAATATTCTCTCTGTACATAGGCTTCTTGTTTTCTAAGGAAGCTTCATCAGTTATTTAACCAGTTGCATTTATGATATATCATTCAACTTTCCTTATTTTCTAAGTTAAGAAGTTGGGTAATCCACGATTTCAAAGGCATTAACTGCTTCATAAAAACCAGACTCTAGTGCTTTGAATTAATTCCTGGTGATTAAGTTTCCACAGCATAATTTTGCTTTGTTTCATCTTTTAAATATTCTGCAATGGAGTTTCTAACTGAGTTCCAGATAAGAGTATCATGGTAAGCAATATTACTATTTGAACTTTCCCTTGGTTTATGATATTTTTGAACTTCTGAAATTAAGTCAAATATTTAAAGAAAACAGTGAAATTACCTTGGCTCCTAAACTCATGCTTAGCAGTTGGGTGTAATTGGCAAAATAAGATTCAAGTTCTTAGAACTACTGTAGATATATTCCTATGGTTTTGATTTGAATTATTTTAGCATTATTGTAATAGCTGTTAGATTCTTGTCTCTTAAATATAATACCATGTAAAGTTTATTGGCTTATTACTGCATATAATTTTTGAAATAAATATTCTCATCAGGAAGGAAATAGTATTTTTTTTAATATTTCATTACACATTCTCTATTTTCAATATCTTCATAATTTCTTACTGGTACCCCCTTTTCCCAATTCAAGTAGGATATGAGAAGAAACGGCCTCATTAGAAAACTGCGAATGTGTGCATGTGGCCATATCTGGCCATTTGCATCTAATTATCTTTAATTTACTCTCTTGTTTCAGGTTATATTTGGTCCAATGTTTTCGGGTAAAACCACGGAACTGATTCGACGGCTGAAGCGATATCAGGTTGCAAGAAGAAGATGTCTTGTGGTAAAATATGCACGAGATGACCGATATGACGCAACATGTGTTGCAACTCACGACAAAGATGTCCTCCCAGCTGTGTGCAGTGTTGCACTCATGCCTTTGTCAAAGGAAGCTGTGAATTATGATGTTGTGGGGATTGATGAAGGCCAATTTGTGAGTTAACAGTATGTCTGTGATCTGCTGAATTCACTCCTCTTTGTTATTTTTAACCATAATGTTCATTGTTTTGCCTGTTTTAGAATGTTTAATTAAAATCTGATGTTTTTAAGTTTAGAGAAGATGGTGGTTGCAGTTAAAAGCTGCACCCACCAGAAGGTGCTCATATAATGCATACAATGTCATTTAAATAATCGTGGTTCATTATTTAAATTTTAGTTTCCTGACGTTGTACCCTTCTGTGAAAAAATGGCTAATGTGGGTAAAATAGTTGTGGTTGCAGCCCTGGATGGGACATACCTTAGGGAAGGCTTTGGAGATATTCTCAGTTTAGTTCCTCTGGCTGAGAGTGTTGTCAAGTTAAATGCTGTTTGCATGCTTTGTTTCAAGAGTGCTTCTTACACTAGGAGGATTGGTTATGAAAAAGAGGTAAGGAACCAATTATCACTTAATGTTCTGTTAAGCTAACATATTTGTGGACTTTTACTGATCCAGAACTATTATTTTTTTTTAGCTGGAGGTCATTGGTGGATCAGAGAAGTACATGGCAGTGTGTCGTGGGTGTTACTTGGCACCTTATAGGAGCCCTAGTAAAAGGTCACCAATGAAATGTATTTCTGCATTAAATGAAATACCCAGCCCTAAAAGAAGCATGCTGCATTTTTGATGGGAGTGATGGTTGGCTGCTAGATAAAAAAAACCAGGAAGAGGGATGGAGTTGAGTGATTTAAAAAGTGGGCTGCTGATGATGAAATCAAGAGAATCAAGTGAGAAAACTTAACATTTCAAAATGTATGTCGGGACCAAAGATATCTAGATGAATGCTAACTTATCCTTGTATAATTTGATAAATTCATACACATTTTATGCTGTGGAACACTTAAGCATCATGTTATCAGTTTACTACGTTAACCAACTTTTTTAACAGCAATACCAAAAAGTAATTAACTTGTCAGTGTGTCATGTTTATTGGTGGGATACCAGAGGTTGGACTAAAAGTGTGATCCTCTCTCGTGTGTCTATTTGAGTCATATGTCATCAGCCAGACCCAAGTCAATGAGAGTTGGCATAATTGATTCTGTACCAGTATTTCTAACCCTAATTCTCATGTTTAACAACAATAAAAAAGTTTAAGTGGAGACCTTAAAAGTTCATTTCCATGTTGTCTTTGTAATTGTGTGTACCAAAAATTGTGTTACTTTCTGGGCTAGTCTGGTAAGCAATAAACCCAGTGATTAATTCAAAGGACTTGGGTTGAAATCCCACCTTGGGCATGGATACTGTTTTGTTTTCTTCATTCCATTGTGTTGATGGTGCAGATTATCCTCAAATTTCAAAGAACTAATATCATTAGTATGATCCTGCTAATAGAAACTACGAAGCATTTAAAAAGCGGAGTGTAGGGCTGCAGTCCACACATCTTCGGTCTATTATTATTAATGGTAATCTAGCGGTTAAGGTAGGTCTCTGATGGATACACCCCTTACAGTAACCCTTACCTCGATGCTCCATACATCCTGCCTCCCTTAACTCCAACCAACATGCCTAACTTTTTCCTCTCTTTCCCTTGCTTACCCAACATTCCACCCTCTATCACATTCTTCAGCAATCCTCTCAGCCCACTCCCCGCATCCACCTCTCCTGCCTTCGCTGGATTTCTCCCAATTCCCCCTTCTCTCCTCCCCTCCTAACATTCCCATAACTTCTTCGTTCATTTTCCTTCCGTCCATTTCTTCAACCTTTTCCACACCCACATCTCAAATGCTTCTAAAGCTCAACTTATCCTTTTCATCTTGCCTCAAAGACCAAGTATCCGAGCCATACAGAAACACACTCCATATCAATGTTTTCACCAGTCTCTTCTTCACATCCTTGCTTAAGGTCCTTGCCATCAATTCTCTCCACCTCGTAATAGCTTCCTTACCTAGAAATCGATGATTCAGGTGAGATGATTAGGAATTGAAACATGATAATAAAATAAAAACGTAGCGTCTCCACATTGTTCTTCACCTTTCAACCTTCCCACCTCACTTCCCTTACTCCATTAGTGTCCATCTTGTTCTTCTCCATCTCTCTTCTCAAATTTTCTAGTTCTTCATGCCTGAGGAGGGT